>CAUYRT010071504.1:0-47251 GCA_963574885.1 Lepilemur ruficaudatus
GTCCCAGCTACTCGGGAGGCTGAGGCAGAAGGATCGCTTGAGCCCAGGAGTTTGAGGTTGCTGTGAGCTAGGCTGACGCCACGGCACTCACTCTAGCCCGGGCAACAGAGTGAGACTCTGTCTCAAAAAAAAAAAAAAAAAATTAAAAAAAATTTTTTTGTAGAGATGGGGTCTTGCTATGTTGCCCAGGCTGGTCTTGAACTCCTGGCCTCAAATGATCCTCTCACCTCAGCCTCCCAAAGTGCTAGACTTATACATGTAAGCCCCCATGCCCAGCTTTACTTTTTCATTTTAAAATTTATACTTCTTTTTGAAACTATATTTGGTGGTGTTTGGAGTTGCCTGGTCATAAATCTTCTGTGCCTCCCTAGTGGCTATAAAATAAGTCCCAATTCTTTAGCATGATGCTCTGGGCCTTCCATGACCCATACTGAATCCTTTCCAATATTATCTATTGTTACTCACCCTCATATACCTGATACCAGACCCCTGATTATTTTGCTCTTCTACCTAGAATGCCATTTGCTAATAAGTGACTTTGGGGCATTTACCAGGTGCCAGGTTCTGGGCTGAGCATTTCACATGCATCATATCTCAAATGATCCTTGTAACACTCTGATGTGATAGGTATCATTATTACCTATCTCTACCCCTATCTTTCTAGATGAGGAAACTGTTGCTTAAAGAGGTGAAATAGGATGCGGAGGGTTTGCACTTCAGAGGATACGCTGCTCTCACCCATGTCCATCACCATATATGACACTAACGATTTTATTCTGAGCTCACAAGATTCCGGAATGATGGTTCATGAAGGGTTTCCCTGGTTATCTACTTCGGACTTTTGAAAGCTTTAAAGAAATTAGGCCTGAGGGGTTCAGTGAGTTGTCCAGGGACACCCAGTTTGTGACAGAGCCAGGAGGAAAGCACAGTGCAGGTCACTCTCCCAGCACTCCTTTTTCCTTTTATTGGGCTTTCTGTGAATTTTCTCCTGTGAGAGGTGGTGCTGCCTCTGCAGGTCCTTCCAAGGCCTCCCAGCTGAGCTATTCTTACATTCTCTTAAGAGCCGCAGAAAATGAGCACATCTCAGGCATCAATGTCATTCAAGAATGTTACTATGGCGTTGACTCAGGAGGAGTGGCGGCAGATGAACTCTGTTAGAGATCTGTACATGGGATGCTAGAGGACGCCCGTCACCTGGTCTCAGAGCATGAACGGACATTATGTCACATCCTCTACAATGCAATCCTGTCTCTCTTCTCTTTCTCTGCCCCCAACCCCTTTTTAAATTTTAAGCCACTTGTATTTAGATATAATTAACAAAAATAAAAGTAGTTTTCAGTGTAAAAAAAGAGGTGAAATAACTTGACAAAGGATATAAAGGTAGTTTGTAATGACAGGACGATTTTAGCCCAATTTATTACAGTCTTACTCTGGAGACCATATACTTTTTTATTATTATTATTTTTGAGACAGAGTCTCACTCTGTTGCCTGGGCTAGAGTGTCGTGGTGTCAGCCTACAAGTCAGCCTGGCTTATTGTGATCAAGGAAAACCGCATTATTATAGGGTACCAACCCGGAGATCATTGAAAACATATCACTGTCATTGATGGGATATTGCTACACCTTCTCTAGTCACTGTTGAGCTTTGTAACATTTATGAAAGTCAAATATAAAAGCAAATCGCTGAGCTCCATGATTGACTTCCATATTTTTTATTTTACATTGAATGACATTTTGTGAATACGACAACCCCAAGCAACCATAAAATTAAGCAAGATATTTTTTATCTGAACCTGAAAAGACAGCCACATCTTCTGTTCAGTAATAGCAGCAGAGACCGAAGAAACAAATTTGCATCCTTTTACGTGCAGCGAAATGAAATGTTGCATGTCCTTTGACTGTCTGCCAGAGTCATAAATGTTGTAGACACTTGAATTATAAGAAATCTTTAGAAGCAGCAGTCAGCATCAAATTGTTTTTTACTGTATACTTTCTCACTCTAAGGCAGAATGAAACAATCAGCTACCATTTGCCATTAACTACAAGGCTGCAATCATGTGCGTTGTTCCATGTAGTCATCTGCTATAGTAATCATTGCCCTGTAATTCTGAGTGCATTAAGACAGACAAAATTTGGAAAGATGTGACAGACAAAATTCTCTCTGCAGACATAAGAGTCATAGTGTCTTCATGTAAGGCTGAAGGTAGAAGTTAGACTTCTGCAATTCTTGCCTTTACCAATGCCTAGTTATGAACAGAATGAAAAGCATATGATCCCACCATCGAAATCTATGGACTTAACCACACAAATCAATCAGTGAATAATTTTTTTTTTTTTTGAGAGGGAGTCTTGGTCTGTTGCTCAGGCTGGAGTGCAGTGGCACGGTTAAAGCTCATTGCAGTCTTGATCTCCTGAGTTCAAGCGATCTTCTTACCTTAGTCTCCTGAGTAGCGAGGACTACAGGTGCATGCCACCATGCCTGGCTAGTTTTTTACATTTTTTTTTGTAGAGATGGGATTTCACTATGTTTCCTAGGCTATCCTTGAACTCCTATCCTCAAGCAATCCTCCCGCCTTGGCCTCCCAAAGTGCTGGGATTACAGGCGTGAGCCACTTTGTCTGGCCCAGTTAAGTAATTATTTATTTATTTATTTATTTTTGAGATAGAGTCTCATTCTGTTGCCCGGGCTAGAGTGCCGTGGCGTCAGCCTAGCTCACAAAAACCTCAAACTCCTGGGCTCAAGCGATCCTCCTGCCTCTGCCTCCTGAGTAGCTGGGACTACAGGCACACGCCACCATGCCTGGCTAATTTTTTCTGATTTTAGTAGAGACAGGGTCTCACTCTTGCTCAGGCTGGTCTCGAACTCCTGACCTCAAGTGATCCTCCTGCCTCGGCCTCCCAGAGTGCTAGGATTACAGATGCGAGCCACTGCGCCTAGCCATTCACCAGTTAAGTAATTATTAAACATAAAATATATGTTTAGTCTTGTGCTAAGCTCTGTGGGGGGGAGACGCAGAGAAAATAAAATATAATTCTTGCCATAAAATATGTACATTATTGGACATATAAGTCACATGCATGAAATAAGAGCAAATAACAAAAGATAAAGGATTAAACTGTGTGATGCAGATTTTGTGTTGAGCAATACTAGTGCAAAAAACAGAGAGATTGCTGAAATCTTGAACTGGACTGGATAAGACCTTAGGGCTAGTGGCGGAGAGAACATCTTAGACAAGGAAAATGGGATGCATGGACATAAGAAGAAAGAATGGATTCACAGGATTGATGAAAAGCAAAAAGACTGAAAACTAAGTCAAATTGAGAGACAATCTAGGGCAGTGGTTCTTAAAGAGTGGTCCATAGACCAGCAGCATCAGCGTCACCTGGGAACGTGTTATGTGGAGCCCTACCCAGACTCACTGAATCAGAAGCTTTGCAGCTGGGGGCCAGCAACCTTTGTTTTACCAAACCCTCCGAATGATTCTGACCCATGTTTAAGTTTGAGAACCGCTGACATAGAGGAATGGGGAGAGAATCACTGATGTAAAAAAAGAGGGTTGTAAGGTAGGGTAGAGGCCTTGAAAGCCAGGCAGAGGGTGTTTCACTTGATGTAGTAGGAAACAAGTTGCCGGGGGTTTTGGAGAAAGGGTATGAAAATGATCGCTGTGGCAGTAAAGGACCAAAGAGGTGAAAGTCAGAAGGAGGCCATTACGGTAATTCAGACAGAAGGTGATAAGGGTCTGTCGTTACCTAGAGGCATCAGAAATGAAGAGAACTTGTGTGGCAGGCATTATGCTGGGCCCTTCACACATGCTAACTTATTTAAACTTCACAAAAATCTTATGAAACTAATAATATTATTATTGATATTCGCAGATGAAGCAAACAGGAAGCAGAGAGCTTCTGGGTCTGAGGGAAAAGAGACGGTGATTAGACTCTAAGATAGGGCTTCAGATCTGAGCCTGGGAACTTTTCTCATCTCTTTCTTATCCTAAACTCTTCACCACATTTTCCTCCTGTTTTTTGGAACACACATACCTCTTCCTACCAGCACCTCCTCAATTTCAGATTCTGGGGAAATATAGATGACCAATAAACATGAGGTTTTCAATCTCATTAGTAAACAGGGAAATGGAAATATAAAACAAAATACCTAAAACATGAGAAATATGATCAGAAAACTTTCTAATTCAGTTCACTGTTGTTTGAGTCAAGATTTTAAGGCAGCATATAATTATCTCAATTATGGGTACATTATAGATGGGTACATCTCAATATATAAATGAATCAGAGTTCGTATTTTTTTAACTAACAAACATACCAGAATTTCATAATATAAAAATAGTAATAACCACCTCCAGGTTCAGTGATTAGCTAGGACTCACAAGACTCACAGTGTAGTCTGAGATTTATTGCAGCAAAGTGACTGAGATTTATCACAGCAAAATGATACAGAGCAAAATGAACAAAGGGAAAAAGCGAATGGGGTGAAATCTAGAGAAAACCAGGCACAAGCTTAAAAGAATCCTCTCCAAGTGGAGTCACACAGGATATGCTTGATTTCTCCAGCACTGAATTGTGATAACACACGTGAGGCGTTGACCAGGGAAGCTCACTAGACACCCAGTGCCAAAGGTTTCTCTTAAGGGGCTGGTCACATAGGTACCCACTGCCTAGCGTGTGCCAAGGTTCCATATCTCAAGAAAAAAAGCAGGTGTTCAGTTCACTGTTCATACAGTTTAGGCACAGTAAACCACCCTTAACAGCTAAAAATTGTGGAAACCCTCCTGAACTTCAAGTTGCTAGACACAAACAAAGGTCCAACCTTGCAAGCAGACTTTCCTAAAGGTAGCAGTCTCCGGCCTGCAATGTTAACTCTCGCCCGCACGTGTGTTATGCTGGAATAACAGAGTACCAAAAACCGGTATTAGAATTACTACCTCATATTTAGTTTGTTTGCTTTTAAAGTCTCATAGACCTGGGTGACTGCAAGTATTTAGTGGCTAAAAGAAATAAGATGTGAATGGTAACTCCGTGATGCTACACAAATAAGTTCATAATTGCCTTCTACCCTGCTTAACAATTTGTCTGGCACATGAGAACATCTTCAATTATGGTCATTCTCTCTCTCACCTGTACTATAAAGAGATTGACTTGCCCTGAAATAATAATCCAGATCTGTCCATTTGTGATGTTCTGTTCTGTTTATATAGCATGATTTCTTTGTAAATTTGATTATGGAACGTGCAGTGAGGTTTGAAGGCAAAGGAAAATACCTTTTGGAACCTTTAACACTGAATAACCCATTTGCCCGAGTGAATATGTATTGTAGTGACGGATGCTATAGAGCTTCTGATAAATGGCACCTATGGATAAAGTAATCTGTCACCAATTTCTTTCCACCTAGCCCATCATATCAATCTTTGGGAGACATTAAGTGTCAGGAAGATTGCCAACACTACCTGCCGTCACCAAAGCCATCTAAGGAAACTCTAAATGCATATTAATATCTGTGTTATCCAGTAACTGAAATCTTTGTAGCTCACATTATAGCGCATTACTTGACAATATACATTTAGTGCACTCCCACTCTATACAAACCGAAGTAAGGCAAGTTACCTGAGGTATCTTGGAGACATTTCTATTCTTCCAGGCTACTGATTCCAAGGTGCAACACAAGCACCATAGAAGTAAGAAAATGATATCATCAGAAGTTAAAAATTGTTATTATAAATGAAGCAGTTGTGTCTCAGAGAGGTGAAACAATTGGTCCAAGGTTACACAGAGCTGGGACTTCAACCCAATTCTTTAGTTTCCTAATTGGGCACTCAGTCTACTATCCTGTGCTGCTGCCACCCACATGAGGCCCATGTTAAAGGAAGTGGGGAGGAAGGCATTATGCCAAGAGGCAATTTAGTAATGACCCAGGAAAAAGCGTCCCCTGTTTAATCACCAGCATCATCACTTGATTCTTCCTTGGTCATTTCTGTTCATATTCTGATTGTGTTGTAATGTGATAGGTTCTGATGTCAGACATCCAAATACGACTATTTCTCCTAAAATCAGAGTATGATATCCTCTCAATACTTGGGAATAAAAGATCCTCGTGGACAAAAAAGCGTTACTGTAAAAACCCTCCTTGTATTAAAACAATGCCAAACACTCAAAAGACACTTTAAATAATACTTGCTGATGAAATTAATTGGCAATTGTTCTTGCCAAATGATCTAATACAAAGTTTGATATCTGCATCAGGAATGAACTAGTGAGTGAATAAGTGTGACTTTTGGATATTTTCCGCACATGGACATTTGGTATAGAGCACCTCTATTCAAAGAATTCATTTAAAGCAAAGATGGAAATAATTTTTAAACAGAAACAAAGATAATGCTACTTGCTTTTCAAGCTGATAAATATTTTTAACTGGACTTAATTGATATTCACTTACATTGGTGGCTTAAGCTATTTGAATAAAAGACTCTCAATAAAATATCATTATCAGTTTATTTTTTCTTATTTACATTATATTGTTTGCCTGACATAACCAAAGGAGTCTTATTAGGCCGAAAGAGATTATTTAAGATTTTGTGTGGTGTGTACCTGCCAATGCAACTGTAGAGTAAAAGTACATTTTGTGCATCTAAAGAAAAGAGATCATCACAGTTGCTAATTCTCATTGAGATCCCATGACCAGAAATGATGTCATGCATACCTTGAACAAAGTTATTTGTTTGCTTTTTCATTTGATAAAATATGCCATGACTCAATTCATTCTCAAAGGACCATTCTCCACTTTTACAACACTAGAGCTAAAACTAATTAACAGTTTTATTTTGCTAGATTCTCCTAATTACCTGAAGCATAGAAATGAAATGATTAAAAATTCATTTTGAGACCACTCAGCAGGAAAGTGCTTTCTCTCTTTCCGTGCTCTGAATGGACCACAGTTTTGAGTATCCAGCCGATGATGCACGTAATATACGTGGTACTCTCGCTTTCATTGTAAAGCGTGATGTGAACCTTCCAGGCTTGTGCATTTTTATGATCTTGTTATTTTATATGTAAATCTCTGGATTTCACATTCACATATATTTCAAGTACTTCTCTATCACTGCACAAATCTCCTGTGAACACACAGCTGATGAATTTTGACAGATATGATTTTGTTCTACTTACTCTGCTAAGCCATTTCAGGTATCTGTTAGGAGAACTGTCTAAAACATGAATATCTCAATGAAGGCCGTGTTGGCAACCTCAAGAAATATAAAGAACTTGGAGATTTAAAAAAAGAATGGAGGAAATCTTCTATATCCTCCAGAAATGCAGTTTTTATTTCTCTTTACTCTAGGATTGAAATACTTAAAAGTGAACCTTAGACAGTGATGAAAAAATGTTTCTTTGAGCTTTTTTTTTAGGTGGAATGGTAGAAAATACAGAGAAAGACCAAAAAAAACTCTGCAATTTTTAATCCTCTTACATTCAAGACAAAAATGAGACTTTATCAGAAAAATTTTAAGCGTGTTAACAAATAGGAACTTGAATTAAAAAAAATAATTTTTTTGAAACAGAGTCTCGCTCTGCCACCCAGGCTAGAGCAGGCAGTGTGCAATCATAGCTCACTACAACCTCAAACTCCAAGCCTCAAGCAATCTTCCTGCCTCAGCCTTCCAGGTGGCGAGACTACACGCTCACACCACCACACCAGGCTAATTTCTTAGTGTTTTACCATTAAGCAGAATGACCATTGTAAGCTTTTAGTAGTTAAATATTTTCATGTCTATTTTGTTAAGAGTTTTTATCATAAATAAAAAATCAAACATTGTTCTGTACCTATTGAGATGATGTAATTTTTTTCCTTTAATCTGTTCATGTATTGAGTTATATTAGATGGTTTTCTGATGTTAAATCAACCTTTCATTCCTAGACATATGATGTATTATTGTTTAATACATTGCTGGATTCAGTTTGCTAAATTTTTTCAGAATTTTTGCATCTAAGATTATGAGTAAAAATGACTCATAATTTTTCATTTTTGCCCTGTTGTTTTTTAGGTTTTGGAGTTAGTGATATCCTTTTGAAATGACTTGGGGAGTGCTCTCTTGTTTTTCTTGTCAAAATTTTATTTTTCTGTAGAATAGTTAATAGAAGAGTAGAATTAGTCATTTCATGAATGTCTGACAGAGCTCATGAGAAAAATATACGGACCCAAGTTTTTTCCTTCTGGGATTTTTTTAACTTCCATTTTAATTTTTGTAATTAATTTAAAAGCATTCAGGTTTTTCCACTTCCTTTTTTTTTAAGCTGGCAGAAATAAGGAGGACCATTTTTTCTTGAATCAATTCATTACCTAATATTTCTCTAGGAATTTGTCCATTTTTTCTGTTTTCAAACTTTTTGGCATAAATTTATTCGTAATAGCCTCTTTTTTCAATGTCTTCATCTTTTATGGTAATGTCTAATTTCTAATTCCTGATATTATTTATTTATATTTTCTCTATTTGTATTGATAAATCTCACTAGAGAATTTTCCATATTATATGTCAGTTCAAAAACTTTTGGCTTTCTCTTCGCAGTTGTATGTATGTTTTCCGCACATTAGCTCCTATTCTTTTCTTTATTTGATTCCTTCTTCTTTCTGTGGCTTACTCTGCTGTTCTTTTTCTACCTAATTTGCTTTACTGGACATCTGCTTTGGATGTTTAGCTCATTAATTCTTCCTTTATAATATGAGCATTTGAAGCTGTAAATTTCTTTCTATGTACTCCTTTAGCTGTGTCCAATAAATTCTAACATATGGTATTTCCATATCTTTCAAATTCTAAATATTTTGATTTTCATTAATAGTTTCCTTTGATCCATGAGTTATTTTGAGTTATTTAGAAGTGTGCTTTTTAGTTTACAAATATATATTTTCTAGTTTTAAATTAATTGGCTACCAGTTAGATATCATAATGCCAATCTTTTAAAGTGTGCTAAGACTGGCTTTATGATTCAGTAAATGGTCAATTTTCTTGTAAGTCACATGTGTGGTTGAAACGAAAATGAATTTGACATCAACTGGGTCCATCATTGAGGTGCATATATGTGTATATATGTTTAGATATAGCTTAGATAGATCAAACGTATTAAATGTGCTGTTTAAATCTTCTAAATACATTTTGTTCACTTAATCTAAAAATGATTGAGAGTGATATATCAAAATTTACCACTATGATTATGGATTTATCTAGTTTTTCTTTTTAAATATATTTTGAAGCTGTACTATACGTTGTTATCAAGTTTAGAACTATTATGTTTCCCTGGTGAATTGAAGATTTTATTATTATTTAGGAACCATCCTTATACCAGATTATACTTTTTAGCATAAAGTTCTTTTTGTCTGGTATTAATGTATGGCTAGCCCAGATTTATTTTGGCTAGTCTTTCCTAGTATATTTTTCATCCTTCATTTTTAACTTTTCTTTACCCATACTTTAAAAATAGGCTTCTTCTTAACATCAGAAGTGGACTTTATTTTCCAGTCTGACAATTTTTGCCTATAAATACAGAGTTTGACCTAGTCACATTTATTGTGAATACAAATATATTTGAATTGGTTTTGGTTATTTCTTTTTGTCTTGTCTTTTTTCTTTTCTTTCTTTCCTTTCTTACTTTATTTTAGCTTATTTCTTTTTTTCCCTCATTTCATTTTCCCCCTTGACTCTATTCCTATGCTTTAAAGGGGACCCTTTGAAATTTTACCATGCTTATTAACCTTACAAAATCCAAAGTTAAGTAGTAGCATGGTCATCCTCTCAAACAGTATAAAAACCTCAGGAATCTTTAACTCTTATCATTCAATCCTGACTTAACATGCGATTGTTGTTTATTATTTTAGTTTTGGTTTTCTTTTTTACATCACAACTTTTATTATTGTTATTATGGTTTTTTATTAGCAATTTATTCGTTCACCATACCAGCTCATATCTCAGACTGTTTCTCTAGGATCTTTATTTTTTCTTCTCAAGGTACATCCTCTAGAAGATAAAGAGGTGGTAAACTCTCTTCACCATCTTTTAAGATCTTGTGGAAGCTGTATTGGCGATAAATTCTTTCTATTTTGTTTGTATTAAAATGTTTTATTTAATCATCATTCTGGAAGGATTATTATGCTAAATAGACATTTATAGTTTGAAAATTATTTTCTCTCAACATTTTTTTTTTTTGAGACAGAGTCTCACTCTGTTGCCCAGGCTAGAGTGCCGTGGCATCAGCCTAGCTCACAGCAACCTCAAACTCCTGGGCTCAAGCGATCCTCCTGCTTCAGCCTCCCAAGTGGCTGTGACTACAGGCACGCGCCACCATGCCCGGCTAATTTTTCTATATATTTTTAGTTGTCAGGCTAATTTCTTTCTACGTTTAGTAGAGACGGGGTCTCGCTCTTGCTCAGGCTGGTCTCGAACTCCTGACCTTGAGCAATCCGCCCGCCTCGGCCTCCCAGAGTGCTAGGATTACAGGCGTGAGCCACCTCACCTGGCCTTTCTCTCAACATTTTGAAGACATTACTCCAGTGGTTTCTGGCTTCATTATTGCTATTGACAAATTGATCAGTCTAATTGTCTTTCCTTTTTAGTTAATCTATCTTTTCACTCCGGTTGCTTTTAAGCGTTTAATTCTGTGTTTCATGCTTTATAATTTCACTAGTATGTGTCTACGCATGTGTTTATTTTTATTTATTTTGCTTGGGATATATGGTTCCAAATCTGTGGATTTATGTCTTCTATCCCATTCTGGAAAAATCTCAGCCACTACCTCTTCAGCTGTCACTCTCCTTCATTCTCTTTACTCTTTCCTTCCAGAACTTTGATTAGATATAAGTTGTCATTATATTATCCATATCTTTAACTTCTCTCTTGTATTTTATTTGTCTATTTGTGCTGTGTTCTGTCCAATTTCCTAGAGAAAATTTTCTAGTAACTTCTTTTCTCTTCAGCTGTGTCTGATCTGTTTAACTCATCTATTGATTGTTTTTATAATTTTAATTGTTAATTTTTTTATTTCTATGAAATTTTTGTCTTTTTTGTTTTTTAAATCTGCCTAGTTATTTCTCATACACTCTTTTTGCGTCTTCTTTTTTTTTTTTTTTTTTTTAGAAAGCGTCTCACTCTGCTGCCCGGGCTAGCGTTAGTGCCATGGCGTCAGCCTAGCGAACACCAACCACAAACTCCTGGGCTCAAGTGATGCTTCTGCCTCAGCCTCCCAAGTAGCTGGGACTACAGGCATGCGCCACCGTGCCCGGCTAATTTTTTGTATATATTTTTAGTTGTCCAGCTAATTTCTTTCTATTTTTAGTAGAGACAGAGTCTTGCTCTTGCTCAGGCTGGTTTCAAACTCCTGACCTTGAGCGATCCTCCTGCCTCGGCCTCCCAGAGTGCTAGGATTACAGGCATGAGCCACCACGCCCGGCCTCTTTTTGCTTCTTTATCTCATGATTCCACCTTGTGTTTTCTGAACACTTCTTACATAGCTATTATGTATTCTATATGTGACAATTTAAATTTCTGCAGTCCTTGGGGGTGTCAACCTGACTTTTGATGTTTCTAAAAAATCACTCATGGAGGCTTGCCTCCTTTTATATTGAATGATCTTTGACTCTGACCTCATTACTTGATCTTAATCTGAGGAGAATTCCACGGTATAGTCTCAGGGGTGATTTTCTCTTGAGATACTGTGTATCTGATTCTGATGAAAGCCAGGGATGCTGCTGACCTAGGATTAGGCCCCAAGATCAGCAATCATTCAATGGGGAAAGAATAATCTTTTCAATAAATGATCCTGGAAAACCAAATATTCAGATGAAAAAGAATGAATTTGGACTTATACCTCATACCATACATAAAGATTAACTGAAAATAGATCAAGGATCTAAATGTAAGAACTAAAACGTTAAAACTCTTAGAAGAAAACATAGGTGAATATCTGCATGACATTGGTTGGATTAGGCAACAGTTTTTTTAGACATGACACCAAAAGCACAAGCAATCAAAGAAAAAAATAGATAAATTACACTTCATCAAAATTAAAAAACTTTTGCATTTCTAATGACACTATGAAGTAAGGGAAAAGACAACCAACAGAACAGGGGCAAATATTTGCAAACCATATATCTGATAAGGGTATACTATTCATAATAAATAAAGAACTCCTGCGAATCAACAATAAAAAGACAACACAATTAAAAATAATCAAAGAATTTGAATAGATATTTCCCCAAAAAAGACATACAAATGGTCAATGAACATATGAAAATATGCTCAACATCACTAGTCATGAGGGAAATGCAAATCAAAATCACAATGAGCTACCAATTCACATCCAGTGGTATGGCTATGGTAACAATAATGGACGATAGCAAGTGTTGGCTAGGATGTGGAGAAATCAGAACCCTCATACATTGCTGGTGGGAATGTAAAATGGTTTAGCTACTGTGGAAAATACTTCCTCAAGAAACTCAACATAGAATTACCATATGAACAAGCAATTCCACTTCTAGGTATATATCTAAGAGAAATGAAAACATATATTCTCACAAAAAACTTGTAATAAGTGTTTTATATCAGCATTATTCATAATAGCTGAAAAGTGGGAAAAGCTTAAATGTCTATCAGCTGATGAAAGTACAAGCAAAATGTGGTATACCCATACAATGGAATGTCACTCAACTACACAAAAGAGTAAAGTACTGTTACATACTGCAACATACATGTATTTTGAAAATGTTGTGCTAATGGAAATAAGTCAGACACAAATGGCCAAATATTGCATGATTCCACTCATGTGAAATTTCAAGATTAGGCAACTCCATGGTGACAGAAAGTAGATTAGTTGTTGCCAGGGCATGGGGGGAGAAGGGTGTTGGGCCTAACTGCTAATAGGTATAGGGTTTGTTTTTGAGGTGATGGAAACATTTTGGAATTAGTGGTGATGATTGCACAACATAGTGAATATACTAAAAACCACTGAAGAGTATACTTTAAAATGGTGCACTCTATGTTATGTGAAGTATATTTCAATTAAAAATTCTATAAGAAAAGAAAAACATAGTGTGTTCAAGAATAAGATTCCTTGCCTATTATGAGTATTAATATGTAGTGTATAAAGACTAGGAGTTATTAATTTGCTTATGAAACCTGGTTTATTCCATCATGTCTTGATTCTTTCTTGATCATCAAAACTCTACACACACTTAATCCACCTATCATTTATCTTGGTAACGGTTATTTCATTTTGCCAAATTTATTGCACATTATTTAGGTGGTCTACCTTTATGTTTTATTGCATTAAATACAGACATTTTGATAGCTATATATCAGTTCCTTAGGCAAGGTATTGTGGTAAGGATTGTAGGAGAAACTTCTTCAAATATTTTGCAATCACAATTACTGAATCTGCTTAAAGAAGAAAAGCCTCTAGGAGAACCCATGGAAATATTAAAATTCAAACTCATCAATATCATTGCCAACAATTGAGTTTTATTAGGCAACAGGAATTGTACTGTGGATTATGTGACATTGCAATCACTTGGACGTAACTTGCGGCTGATGAATGCCGGGCCCTTTAGATAGTGGCAGTCATGACATAGTAGCCCTTCATGGTTTAAAATGCTAAGTAAAATGAATGAGCTGTCATCTTGACTTATATGGAGAAGTTTTTACGATGGAAATGTTGCAGTCTTGTGTGGTTTTTTTGTTAAAGAACTTTCAAAATAGTTACCTTACTTCAGATGTCAATTTCTATCTGTGTGCTATGACAGAACCTCGATTGCAACATGTTCCAGACCGTACTCATTACCTCCTTCCACCCTCCTCCCCACCATGTACCTCAAGATCTATTCCTCTTGCTGTGTACTCTCTCTTGTTTAAATGTACCACCATCTTCTCAGCCATCGTGATTAGAAATTCTTTTCTTTCCTACCTCTAAGTAATCACCAGATGCTATCCATCTACCCCCACAATATTAAATCTGTCCCCTTCTCATTTCCTCTGCCATGACCCTTTTCCAGTCCTTCATCATCACTCAAATGAAACTGTTGCCATAGCCCACTAACTGGTTTCCTTGTCTCTAGTCTCTCTCCCTTCCAATTCTTCCTTCCCACTATTGCCAGTTTGCTTCCTAACACTAGTTGAATCATATCCGCTCTCCTCCTCCTCCCTGCTCACAAAATAAATTCCAAACTCTTTAAACTGTAGAACCTAGTAGTTAAGAGCTCAGACTTGTGAATAAAATAGATTTGGGTTTAAATCTTTGCTGGACCATGCTTTTGTTGTTAGATCTGAGGCTGTTTACTTAATCTTTCTGAACCTCAATTTCCTCATCCATGAAATGGGACTAAGAACAGTACCCACCTCAAAGAATTGCTGTGTCAGTTAATGAGATCATACTGTGTGCTTAGTATACGAGCTCAGCAAAAGTTATTAGTAGTATTATTAGACTTCCATAACTTACCTTTCTTACTTCTACAGCTTCGCTTGCCACGATATTCCTCTTACTGTATTGCATGAAATACTGCACTCTCACCCTTGTTGGTTCATTAACCTGGAATGCTGTCCCCCAACTTTTCCTCTTATTGGAATTCTATCCTTCAAAACTCAGTTCAAATGTTTTTTGTTGTGTGATATTTTCTCTGATCTATGCCCCTTCCCTTCAGTCACAATTATTGTTTCCCCTTTCTCACCAATACCATTTTGCTTATCCTTCTATTTGGTACTTCTTGTATTCTGCTTTGCATTAATTATTCATTTATGTTTCTATGCCCTTTGCTAGACTATGAGTTCTTTAAAGGGAAAAGACCCATTATTGTGGCATTCCATTTTTGCACCTAGTACAGTGCTTTTATAATGCCACAGTGCCTTGCTATACAAATCTGTTGAGTGAAGTAAAGAACCCATAAGGCGCATTAAGGGAAAAGTGAATATTTTGGATTTATCTGTTCTTTCCCTGTTCCAGTTGTATGCTGTCTCTTATAATATCAGAAAGTTTAGAAACCGACACTTCAAACATTATCATCCAACCCTCAAAAGGAGTAAGTAGCATAATTCCTAGACATCCAAGTCACAAAAAAAGAGTAAGGTATGACAAGTCAAGAGGAAAAAATAAACAAAGAATAACAAGGTAAGGTTTGTTGCTGCATCGGCAAATAGAGAAGAGGTGGCAGGGGATGTCTGAAATATGGAGAAGGGAGTTGAAAGATGGTTTTAAAAAATCACATTTATTTTAATTATTATATATCATCAATACAAAGGAGAAAAATACATACAAGCAGCTCATTCTGGATAAAATGATTGTAAGACCAGCCATCTCATTTTTCCCAGAGCTGTCCTAGGTTTAGTATTTTCAGTCCCATTTATTAGAAAACTGCTAATTTTGTTCAAACTAGGATGACTGGTCACCTTAGAATCCCTCTGGCTTTAATATAATGGTTACTATCAACAGGAGCCCTTATTGATTTGTTAGATGTATGTAGCTCTTGATGGAAATAGCATTTTATTTCATCTGTGGTTTATGTGTTGTTTCTTCTTATCCTTTCAGTTAAGGACTCAGTCTTTCCAGATCCAGAACCGTTATTCACCTAAAGACTTAGACAATTCCTCTTTCAAAGCTTGTGGAAATAAAACGTGGCATAGCAATCTTTGAAAGCTATCTTTGAAATTATAAAGTTAAATACATATGCAAAGTTGAGCATAATATTTAAAAATTACACAGAAATCAATTCACCATGTTCTTCAATGAATTAATTCAAATATTGCTTTAACCTCCATTATGGGTCTAATATGATAGTTAGTTGCTTAAAGATTATAAAGAGACTTATATGGCCCAGGTCCATGAATCATTTAAAGAGCAATACCAAAGTTGTAAAATCAGAGCTGTACATACAGTTTCAGAAGATTCAGTGTGGGAGAAAATTTTTATAACACATATAACCAACAAAGAACTCATATAAACATGCTTGTAAATAAAAAAGCATAAAAATGAGCAGAAGCCTTGAATAAGCATTTCACAAAAAACGATATCCCAATTGCTGACAAATATGAAAAAGTGCTAAATTTCATAGGGAAAGTGAAAATTGCAAAAAGAAAATACAAATGGAAAGTTTAGAGATACCACTGTATATCAACAGAAAGTCTAAAATGAAAACGATGTGCAATGTCAAATATTGGCGAGGATACGTGATTGAGCAATTCTACTCCTAGGTCTATTCACAACAGAAATGCATGCACATGTACGTCAACAGATGTATGTAAGAATATTTATAGCAGCATTATTCACAAAGACCCTAAACTGGAAACAAACCAAATGTCTATCAACAGGAAGTGGATAAACACAAGTAGTATATTTAGACCACCAAGATGGCCAACAGAGACACAGCTTGTTGGACCCTCCCAGCAGAAGAGTAGAGGGTTGGACTGAGGAGAGAGGAGAACAATTACTGCTCAGATGTGGATCACAGGGAGAGACAGCAGAGGAGTCTAGAGACCCCACAAAAAGGAGTTGTGAAGTGAGAGAGAGAGGAGGATGGATCAGCAGCACAGTCCAAATGCAGGGAGGCCTGGAGCCCAGTGAAAGGGTAAGGAGGCTCCCCTCCGCCACATGGGTTTCTCCAGCTAACAATGGGGTACAGAGCTCTCATCACAGGGGGCACTACCACAAGGGACCAGAAAGCCAGCATTCTTTCATCTGGACATCCCCTCCTCTCTGCCCCTCCTCCATCCCTGGCATCCCAGAAAGTAATTTTGACTCAAGCCAGCTTGTAGACACCGCCGAATAGCCAATGCAACTTTACATAATAAGAACAAATCAGGAGGCATCACTTTACCAGACTTCAAGCTTGCTGTATCATCCCGTGGCAGAAGGTGGAAGGGCAAGAGAGCAGGTGCATGCATGAGAGGGATCAAACGCTCAGCCTCAAACCCTTTTATATAATTGACATTAATCTATTCACAAGGGTGAAAGCCCTTATGATGTAACACCTCCCATTAGTTCCCAATCCCAACACTGTTGCATTGGGGATTAAGTTTGCAACACATGCTTTTTGGGGGACACATTCAAGCCGTAGCAATTTTATTATATGGATATATCACATTTTATTTATCCAGTTACCAGATGATGAACATTTGGGTTTTTTCCTACTTTTGGGCTATTATAAATAATGCTGCTATGAACATTCATGTACAGGTTTTTGTGTGGCCATGTTTTCATTTACAACTTGATCTTGAACCCCAGTTTTTTTGGTCATAGGCAGAATTCTAAGATGCCTCCATCATTTCCACTCCTTGGCACATATATTCTATATAATCCCTTCCCCTTGAGTGTTGCCAGGACTTGTGAATATGATAGACTATCACTCCCCTGATTTGATTATGTTATACGGCAAAGGTGAAGGAATTTGTGTATGTAATTAAAGCTCCTAATCAGTTGACTTCGAGTTAATCAAAAAGGAGATTATCCTGGGTGGGCCTTAACTAATCAGGAAAGCCCTTTAAAAGAGGGTCCAGGCTGTTCCTGAAAGAAAAATTCAAAGCAAAAGAGATTCTCTTGCTGGCCTTGGAAAAGCTACCAATCATGTTGTTAATTGCCCATGAAGAGGTCTCATGGCAAGGACCTGAGGGTGCCTCTTGGAGCTGAGAGCAGTCCTTAGCCAACACTCAGCAAGAAAACATGGATTTCAGTTCTACAACTGCAAGAAAGTTTTGAGTTTTGCTGGCAATCAACAAACTTGGAAGAAAGACCCCAGGTCTAGATGAGATTGTAGCCCTGGCTGACACCTTGGTTTTATCTTGGTGAGACCCGAGGAGAGAATGCAGCTAATCTGTACTAGATTCCTGACTCAAAGAAATTGTAAGATAATAAATGTACGTTTTAACTGCTAAGTTTATGCTAATTTGTTATGTAGCAACATGAAGCAAATTCAATGTCCTACAGATGCTTTTGTCAGCATATGATCCAATACTGTCTCCATGTACCGTAGTTCCCACCCTTCTCCATGATTAATAGTCATAATTATTGCAGTTACCTGAGTAATAACATATCTTTAAAAAACTTGATTCTGCCAGAGAGCCTTACTCAAACATAAAGGAAATAATGATTCTGATTAACAAGAAATGACGCAACCATGGGTTTTTACAGCCAAAGGGATCTTAGATGTATTACATTAATAGACTAAAATGAATCTTCATCAGGTTCAGCCTATTAAAGATTGATGTCATACTCAAGCAAACCAATTCCTTTGTAACCTGTCTCATTAAAATAATTTTCCAGATAATTCTCTTATTTTTCTCATTCTCATTCTCTCACTCCACTTCGCTTTCCTTTAGAACTCTGGTCCCAACCCCCAGGCTACAGACCAGTACCTGTTAGGGATAAGGCTGCAAAGCTTCCCACACCCCATCCTTGGAAACCTGGTGGGGGCACCGCATACCAGGAGGTGAGCAGCAGGTGAGCAAGTGGAGCTTCAGCTGCTGTATACACAGCAGCTCCCCTCCCCATCACTGGCATCACCACCTGAGCTATGACCCCTCCTCTTCGCAGAAAAATTGTCTTCCATGAAACCAGTCCCCGGTGCCCAAAAAGTTGGGGACTGCTGCTTTACAGCACCTTCATGAAGCCACAACACTTCTCTTAAGGGAGAGTTTAAGATGAATACTTGAAGTGAGCTCTGAGAGATTAAAAACATCATGCTGAGTCATAGCTTTATCATGGGCCTCCATGACACACAGATAAGAAGATAAGTCTTCACAGTTCACTGCCTTCTTCATACCAGAGTAAAATCATGGACTTATAAAACAGCAAGCTAATTAGATCTTCAAGAAACTCCAAGTCAGGGTATACTTAGAAATATTTCTAAGGGATACACTAGATGATTTTCTGAGCAATGGTATGCATAGTGTTCAAAGAGAGGTGATTCTTATTGTGTCGTCTCCATAGGGTCCCACAGTCCCACAAAATTTTCCAGAAGATCATTCTTTGTCCAGAAAAAGGTCACTGCTTTATAATACATAGGATTGCCCACATTATTAGAGAGTGAAAACAGATTTGGCATGCCCCCTAAACCCTGTAAGTGACACTGATAAGGAGAGGCAGCACAGTTTAGGTTGACAACACAGACTTTAGTGTCAGGCTTAGGTTTGGGTATTGGCTCTGCTGCTTAATAGGTAAGTCATCTTGGGCAAATTCCTTAATCTCTACAAGTCTCAGTTTTCATCATCAGAAAAAAAGTGATTACGAGGTTACCTGCCTCATACGATATTTGAGAGGATTATATGAGATCATATAAGGAAAGCAGTAGCAAGTCCCTCTTACAGATTAAGCACTCCATAATTAATAGCTGTTATTATTATACATAAGAATTAGGATATTATTATTTTGTATGACATGCAAATGAACCAGCTCATTTACAACTTCGTAAAAGATTTTTTTCTCCTGGAGGCTAATCAGTAAAATTGACCAAAATCTCTAAACTTTTATTAAGGTAAAATAACTAAAACTTGGCATGAATTTTAAAAACTTAATTTTTATGCATACAATGATGATTAAAACACTCTTTGCCTATCTAGGCCCGTGTCTAAAAGAGTTTTTCCTACATTTTCCTCTAGAATTTTTATGGTTTCATGATTTACATTTACATCTTTTATCCATTTTGAATTAATTTTTATAAGTGGTGAGAGAAATGCGTCCTGTTTCATTCCTTTGCATGTGGCTATTCAATTTTCCCAGAACCATTTATTGAATAGGGCTTCTTTTCCCCAGTGTATGTTGTTGTCTGCTTTGTCGAAGATCAGTTGGTTATAGGTAGATAGTTTTATGTCTGCATTTTCTGCTTTGTTCCATTGGTCTATATCTCTATTTTTGTACCAATACCATGCTGTTTCGGTTACTATAGCCTTGAAAAACTTCTAGACATTAGCCTAGGCAAAGAATTTATGACCAAGACCCCAAAAGCAATTAATTATAGCAACAGCAACAATAAATAAATGGGACTTGATTAAATTAAAAGGCTTCTGCAGAGCAAAGGACATAATCAAAAGAGCAAATAGACAACCTACAGAATGGGAGAAAATATTTACAAGGTATACATTCAATAAAGGGCTAATATGCAGAATCTACAAAGACCTCAAACATTCTGAAAACTGGAGAGAAATGAGCCTGAGGAGACCACACAGAGTCCAGTAGAGTAGAAAAACGAGGGGAAATTGTCCTCAATGACACCACTGAATTGCTGCCTTTAATCAACCCTAGAACCACCAGATGCCTACACTTATATGAATCAATAAATCCTTCTAGTGTTTAAAAAAAATCAGCAAGCAAAAAACAAACACCCCCATTAAAAAGTGGGCAAAAGGCATGAACAGAAGCTTTTAAAAAGAAGATAGACTAATGGCCAACAAATATATGAAAAAATGTTCAACATCACTAATCATCAGGGAAATGCAAATTAAAACCACAGTGAAATATCACCTTACCCCTGTCAGAATGGCTATTATCAAAAAGTCCAAAAACAATATATGCTGGCGTGGATGCAGAGAGAAAGGAACACTCATACACTGCTGGTGGAACTGCAAATTAGTACAACCTCTGTGGAAAACAGTATGGAGATTCCTCTAATAACTACAAGTAGACCTACTGTTTGATCCAGCAATCCCACTACTCAAAGGAAAAAAAGGGTATTTACTCAAAGGAAAAAAAGATTTTTCATCAAAAAGACACCTGCACTCAAATGATTATTGCAGCACAATTCACAAACACAAAGGTGTGGAATCAACCTAAGTGCTCATCAATTCATGAGTGGATCAGAAAAATGTGGGATATATATACATATATAACATGGAGTACTACTCAGCCATAAAAAGAAATAAATTAATGCCTTTTGAAGCAATTTGGATGGACCTGGAGACCATTCTCCTAAGTGAAAGTATCTCAAGAATGGAAAACCAAACACCACATGGACTCTCTAATAATTTGGAACTAATTGATGGGCACACACGGGCACAGAGAGAAGTAAAAGTCATTGGAAATCAAGCAGGGGGGAGGGGGAGTAGGAAAGGAGTAAAAACCTACCTAACAGGTAAAATGAACACTACTTAGGTGACGGGCACACTAATAGCAAGACCCTTTCTCTTAATTAATTAATTAATAAGCAAGCCAAAATATGTTTATAATTCACATATAAATGTAAATTAATCATAAGTGTCTATTAAAAGAGAGTCAGATTGGGTAGAAAAACAGAATCTAGGAGTTTGTTGTTTACAAAAGACACCTAAAACATAATCACACCAAAAAGCTTAACAATAGAGAGGTAGAAAAAGATACCTGAGGCAAAGACATGGCAGTATCAGTATCAGACAAAAGAGAATTTATGGTGAAAATTATTAATATATATAACAAGGAAACGACTTAATGATAATGTTTTATCAACCAAGAAGATAAAATCATGAACCTGTATGCACCTCATAATATCAGCATAATATATAAGACAATAGTTGACCAAATTACAAGGAGAAATTGACAAATCCTCATTAATAGTGGAGCATTTTAACACTGATAAAACAAGTACACAAATCAGTAGTAAACATGTAGAAAATGGGCATAATTAAGGAAATGTTTATATCCTCTATAGAGTACTGATTATTTTGGGTTGATCTTCTTGTATTAAGCAACCTTGTTTAACTCTCTTATTGCTTTTTATTAGTTCATTTATAGATTACCTTTTTTATCTGAAAAATTATATAATCTACAAAAAACTATTATTTTCTCTCTTTCAAGCCTCATTCTTTTTGTTTCTATTTCTTATTACAATGACTATTACTTCCACGCAATGCAATGTCAAATAGTAGTGGGCTAAGTGAGCATCCTTGGACATATTTCTACCTTTAAGAACACTAACAAAGTATTGTCATTAGGTATAATACTTGAAATAGATTATTTGTGGCAGGAGAGATATCCTTTATCAGATTTCTATTCCTAGTTAACTGAGAGTTTTAAAATCTTGAATGAGTATTGAATTTTATTGAATATCTTTTCTGAATTATATGTTTTTTATATATAACTGTTCTTTAAAATTTGTTCAGCATAGGGACAGTTAACAACCTTGATGTAAGGGACATACAGCTAAACCACTCCTAACAGCTCTAGAACATTGAGTCAACTTTGCGTTTCTGGGATAAAAGCTTACATGGTCGTGATATACTTTTTTTTTTTTTTTTTACACAATGTTAACTGAGTTTACTATTTTTAAATAGTTTTTCATTTATGTTCATAAGATTGACCTATAATTTTCTTGTACAGTCCTTGTTCATGTTTGGTATTAAGTTTGTACTAGCCTCACAAAGTATGTAAGACATCCAGATAATCATGGTGGATTAATAAAACCTATTTATCTCTTCTTTACAGACTCAACCAAAATACCATAAAGGAATCAAACAGAAATAAATCTACAAGGACAAAGAGAATAGGCTTAGAGAGCGGTAACATAGGGGTCTTCAACTAAAGACCTAAAGCAAACATAGCAAAATGTTAAGATATGACTAAGCTGGATTGTAGGTATGTGGTGTTAATTATATTTTACTTGGTAATTTTCAGTTATGATTTAATATTTCCTAATGTTAAATGTACATGAAAAATAAAGAGGTTAGTTTGAGAAAGTGGTAGGTGCTCTAAAAGTGCTGCTCAAACTTTAACGTGGGTATGAATAACTTGGGCATTATTATTAAAATCAGATTTTGAAACTTTAGGTCTGGTGTGGGACCTGAGATTCTGCATTTCTGATTTTTATTGATATATAATAGTTGTACATATTTTGGGGACACATACGATATTTTGATACATATATACAATGTGTAATGATCAAATCAGGTTAATTGGGATATCCATCACCTCACACATTTATCTTTTCTTTATGTTGGGAACATTCCAATTTTGCTAAATGTGGTACATATACACAACGGATTATTCAGCCATAAAAAGAATAAAATCCTGTCATTTGCTGCAACATGGATGGAACTGGAGATCATTATGTTAAATGAAATAAGCCAGGGCCAGTCTGACAAATATTGCGCATTGTCAGTCACATGTGAGGGCTAAAAAAGTTGATTTCATGGAAGTAGAGAGTAGAATCATGGGTACCAGAGGCTGGGAAGGGAAGGAGGGGGAACGAAAAGAGGTTGGTTAATGAGTACAAACATACAGTTAGATAGAGGGAATAAGATCTAGTGTTTGATAGTACAGTAGGGCAACTGCAGTTAGCAATAATTTATTGTATAGTTCAAAATAGCTACAAGAGATTCTGTATTTCTAAGAACCTTCCAGGTGATGCCAATGCCATTGGTTCGTGTATCACACTTTGAATAGCAAAGTTTTAAGGGAAATAACACTAGGAAATGTGATAGAGAGTGGCAGGGACAGAAGGTGGCTCTTTAGATAAGGTGCTCTTGGAAAGCTTCTCTAAGCAGCTTCTCTAACATTTCAGTTGAGACCTGAATGACAAGAAAAAGTCATTAAAAAATCTACACGAAAGATGTTCCAGGTAGAGGGGAAAGCAAGCGCAAAAGTCCTGAGGTGAGAATAAGTTCTGGCATTTTTTAGAAACATACAGAAGACCATTGTGGCCTTCTGAAATTGCTTGTGTTTCTTCCACATTTCAGGTGTTTAATTTGTGAAAAGAGCGCTGTGTTTGGTGTCATAAACCCTAGGTTTGGTCTCCACCCCATTAGTTCTGCAGTCGCTGTCTGGTCAAAACCTATGTCAGTCTCAGCTTCCTCATAAACTTTGGATTATTAATAAATAATACCTATTCTCTAGGGTTGGTATGAGGATTAAATAAGATAAGGTATGAAAAAGCATATTGTAAGTTACAAAATACTATATCCATTTATGTATAATTATCGCTTATGTAAAGTGCTATCCTGTGATCTGTGGCTGTAGCAGCTAGTTACAGCAGCTTTTATTGTGTGTACCTCTCTCTCTTTAATGGATGTCAGAAATTTATGTGCCAAGTTGCTGTAGGCCCAGTCGGCCTGTCTGTTGATGCTGTTCCCCAGCAGTGTGCAACTCTTACTATGCTTTATGTTCTATTTCTGGGAGCCCTGGAAACTTTCCTTTGGCTTATTTGGCAAATAAATGTTTGCTTCACTTCAGCGCATCATAGAGTAGCTATTTGAGTATTTCAATGTTACTCACACTTTCTCTTTTCTTCTTTTTTTCTATTTTTAGAGACAGGGTCTCACTCTTTTGCCCAGGCTACAGTGCAGAGACATGATCATAGCTCACTGCAGCCAGGAAAGCCTGAGCTCAAGTGGTCCTTCTGCCTCAGCCTCCTGAGTAGCTGGGACTGCAGGTATGTGCCACCACATCTGGCTAATTTTTAAAAATTCTTTGTAGAGATGGGGTCTTGCTATGTTGCTCAGTCTGGTCTGGAACTCCTGGCCTCAGGTGATCCTCCAACGTTGGCCTCCCAAAGCACTAGGATTACAGGCATGAGCCACCATGCCCGGCCATAATTCACATTTTTAAATCAGAGGAGTTGGCTTACAATAAGTACTACTTTGATAAAAAAATATATTGACTCCATTCAAAGACCTCACAACTACTATTCCATATCAATAATGCCTGTTGGTGATTCTAATAAAACTTCTCAGGAATTTTGAGAAATCATCTGTTGGGTCAGGTGTACGTGTTTCAGAATTCTGAGGTCTTTTCTGATTTAAAATCTTATGATTCTATATGGCCTCTAGAGACTTTCATTAAATCTTATGTTTAAGCGTAGGCAACATCTCCTAGCTGACAGAGCCGTAGAATAGGAGCCAGAATACCACAGCTCTAGTTCTGGTTCTGGTCCTCTTTATCTGCTATGAACAGCTAAAGCCTATAGAAAACTGTTACTAAGATTCAGAAGGCTATTAAGATTCAGCAAGATAATGTGTTTCCGAAAGCATAAAAATTTAATATATTATTGCATCACATTGTATCTGACAATTGCTCACAAAATATGTATTGTATGGGTTCTTATGTTTTTTAAAATTAGAGCATCATGTGACAATGCCTTACCTGGGTAGTAAGATTCAGTGGCAATATTCAGACCTAATAAAAATCATTGGTAGGGTCTAGGGTTTCTCTAATGTAGACTGTTGCTATCTAACACAAAATAGATGCTGAATAAATATTTACTGATGATGACATAGTCATTAATAAAAGAGGCCAATACTGATCTGCTGTCAACAAGACAATAATAAGCTAGAAACATCCAATTAGTCACCAAGTCCCATCAATTCTATCTCCTTAATATCCCTGGAATTGATTTACTGTCACTGCTACTGCCAGGTTCAGGCCTTTATTTTATGACTGAACTATTGTATTAACTTCATGACTTCAATCTGAGCTCCCTCCAATCCAACCTTCTCACTTGAGCCAGAGTGCCTTAATGGACATATAAATTTGATCATGTTACTCTCCTGATTAAAACCCTTCACTGGCTACAGGATAAAGCATTAACTTCATAAACTGAAATAGAAGGCCCTTCTCACCATCAGGGTTCTGCTCACCCAGGCTCATCTACTAGTACTTTGCCATACACTCCATTGTGAACTAAAATAAAATCCTACTAACCCCCCCAGCTGACTGAATGGACTCCCTCTTGGTCAAGGGGACTCCAGAAATACCCTAAAGCTGAGTTGCTCGCCATGAGAAGGGAGGTCAGACATACTTCGTCTTGCCCCCTGCCTTCTTGGAGATATCTTTTGTAACTCATTAACAGGCCTAAGGCTATATAAGACAAAGCTTAAATCATACCTACAGGTCATCAATTTACTTAACAGATCAGGAGTCTGGGTATATGTCCGGTGGCTTGTCTCTGATTAACAGACTTCCTTACCTTAAATCATTCCAAGCATTTAGACAGTTTCCTTTCTTTAACCAATCACAAATTAAAGAATCTTTAAACCCACTTATAACCTACAATCCTCTGCTTTGAGATGTCCTGCCTTTTTGTTCCAAACCAATGTATGCCTTTCCATGTATTAATTTATGACTTTATGTGTAATTCCTATCTCACTGAAATGTATAAAACCAAACTGTTTCTGTTGACACCATAGACTCCTGAGCCTGAAAATGTTTTCTTATGCCTTCTTGCTTTTAACATGTCATCTCCTTTACATGAAATTTTCATCAACCTTTTCAATAAATTCTATTTTTCTTTAAATAAGTAGCTCAAGCATCCCCTTCCCTGGAAACCTGTAGTGTAATATGAATCTCAGAACAAAATAAAGCTAACTGGATGGGCTATGCATATCCTTTGTCTGTCTTCATCAGACTTATCAGTTCACAGTGCCTCTTCATAAGATGTTCACAATTATTCACCTGTCTTGTGTGAAAAGTTTGAGAATGCAGCAATGAATATAAAATTGCAACCGCATTACTGTCTCTGGGGTTTCAGGTAACATTTACACTTGCAAATGCAGTTTCCCAGATAACTGTAAACATATTTTGACATTATTTTATTTTATTTTATGACAGCGTGACTAAAGAATATAAACCTGTCTTAAACATGGACTTCTCTAAATACATTTCCGTTTACCACCCCTGAGCCAATCTAGCGGTTTTTTAAATAAGTAAGAATGCTGAAGAAACCAAACCAGAGAGCTAGAAAGAGAGAGGCAAATTAGCAGAGGAAAGACGTCTGCGGCGTGTGTATGTGTAACTGTCCCAGGAGCAACAGACCAAAGGAAAACTGCCCCTGGGTTTGCGCAAGAGAAAACAATCGGCAAAGTAAAAGCGCTTACAAGACAGAGAGGCAGTGAATCTCACAGATGAAGCTTCCTCCCAGGGGAAGTTAATGTCTGTAGTTTAATCTACCCTAGGTGTCAGTGCACAGGAGAGTGGAGCTAAGAATATGCATAGGGAAAATGGAAAGAGTGGAGAGTAGCAATGAGTAGGAAGCGGTAAGAGAGTGGAATAATGGACAAGATAGTGTTGCCAGATTTAGCAGATACAGTATCTGGTACATACTTACACTAAACAATGATACGTTGTTTATCTGAAATTGAAACTTAACTGGGCATCTGGTATTTTACCTGGCAACCCTAAGAAAAGAGAGAGAGACAATGTTACTCCAATATTCCTGGCTGTGTCAGAAAGACAATCCAAGCCTGGCCCTGGGAGAAAACAGGAGTCTATGCCGAAACGTTGGAATCTTCGAATCCAAGCTATTTCCGGTCTCGGGCCCTGGAAACACGAGGGGGGAGGGGAGAAGCTTGAGGCCGCCGCGGTCGGTCCGCCAGCGTCCCACAATCCTCTCCGCTCGGTTCCTCTTTCCCCGCTCAAGATGGCGCTGCTCGCGATCCATTCTTGGCGTTGGGCAGCCGCGGCGGCTGCTTTCGAAAAGCGCCGGCACTCCGCGATTCTCCTCAGGCCTCTAGTCTCTGTCTGCCGCTCAGGTCCGCAGTGGAGGTTACATCAGCTCGGCGCCTCGGGAACCGCTCGAATGTGCCAGGTAAAATGTCGTTCACAGAGAAAAGTAGGGTGAAGGACAAGGGGACCTATAGGGAAAGCATTGCCCTCGTGCCCTCCTCGGGTCAGCGAGAGCACCAAGAAAGAAGACTTTGAGGGCTAACTCCGAGCAGCAGTAAATGAAGGAAATTAGGGTTGGTGAGTTGAGGAAGGGGCGAATGAAAACCTCTGGGGACAGCCAAGGGACCGGGGCGGGAGGTTCCGGGCAGAGGGCACCTGGAGCCCTGGAGTCTTTCCTTGGATTTACAGTTTTTCTCTGTCGTTAACGTATGGGGTAGACACCATTCCCGGCCTGCTTACCTTTCTAAATGCAAGGAAGACTGGGCTACTTTTCTGAGTTAGTAATGGAATTTGTGACAGTTTGCCTATGGTTCAGAGTTTACTCAGTCGGAATTAGCAGTTTGGAGGGCTATCTGTAAACAAGTGGCATGAATTAACTCCCTTGCTGACGGGCGTACTCTTTGATAGACCAAAACCGTAATTATCTTTCCAAAACACAGACTGCCCTAAATTCGTATATAAACATGATTGTCCTTTCATCTGAAATTACAGTGGTGTTCTGTGTGCATAGGTCACATTGGAAGCCATAGGGCTGCTTATCTTGTGAATATAGCTATGGTTATACTACTTCTTGATATTTGAGTCCATTATTACCTCTCACTCAAGAACAGTTTTTAAAATAATTTTCTGTACTTGTTATACTTCAGTATATATTTCTGTTTCCTAGATAGTGACAAAAAAGTTTCATTGCCACCACTGTTTCATCAGTATTGCTTTAAAGTATTGTCAGCCTTGTGATGAGAAATAACCTCTTAAATTTGGATTCTTTGTCAACAAATATTTAACATCCACTTTGTACATAGCATTGTGCTAGATAGTGCGGTACCAAGAGAAACAGTTACGCCTTCAAGCATTGTGCGG
This sequence comes from Lepilemur ruficaudatus, assembly GCA_963574885.1. NCBI lineage: Eukaryota > Metazoa > Chordata > Mammalia > Primates > Lepilemuridae > Lepilemur > Lepilemur ruficaudatus. The sequence goes on from CAUYRT010071504.1 coordinate 28,454, forward strand.
TTTAAGGGGAGTGGATCTGTGCATTTCAGAATAACTGAATAACAGAATAGTAGGTTAAATAACAAATAAATGGTATGAATAAAGGCTATAGGTGCCCAGAGGAAATAGTGTTAGTTAAAGACAAGATTATAAAAAGGATTTCATGCTGGTGATAAAACCGGGGAGAACATTCCCAGCAGGGAGAATAGGGAATGGCACTAAGTATGTTGAAGGCTGATGGAATTAGATTCATCATTCATTCAATAATTATTGAACACCTTTACAGAAGTGAATAAAACAGAGTATGATCCCCTTAAAGAACTTAAAATCTAGTAGGGGAAAATCGATACGTTAACAGGCAATTAAAATACGGTAGAACTGTGCAATGACGGGGAAGGTACAAGGTACTGAGAGAGTATACATGAGGGACATTAAATCTAATCTTAAGGTGGGGAGGATTGCCTTGAGTAACTGATATCTAAACCAAGACCTGGAAAATTAGAAGATAGTTAAAGAGGGAAACATGCGCAAAGGCCCACAGGTAAGAGAGAGCACGGACCTTTTGTACATCTGCATATAGTTTAGACTGTAGAAAGGAGTTAAAGATCGGAAGTAGCACAGGATTAGCCTCGAGAAGCAAATCTAGATTGTTTTATTAAGGTTTTTAAAAGAATTTTATAGTTGAGAGTTTGTTAACACATGATCTGTTTATTCTACAGTCTCCAATAATGCAGATGAAGTTAAAATAAAATTTGTAGGACTTTCTCAGGCTGAAAGTATGATGGAGAAGTGGGGAAGAAGTCATTAGGAATTTCAGAGGAAGCAAGGGCTTTCTCTCTTTCCATGAACATTGTGCCCCACAACTGTCCCCCAAACTCCATTTCTGAAGTGGTAAAAACAAGGGAAAGATGTCACCTTTGTTTACTACTTCTTAAAGGCTTGGAACTCTTGCCATCTTTTTGTAAAATATGGATTTAACAGGGAGATGAAGGGATGATTATAAAGCTTTCAAAGTAGAAACTGATGTAACCTGAGGTACCTGCAAATTAATTAGTGACTTGTGATTGAGATTACAAAATAAATATTGAATGCATACTTTTAAGGCAATCATTAATATAGAGCATAATATTTTAGAACTGAAAGGAACCTTAGAGAAGTGTTACAAAATCATGTTAGTGGGTTAGATTAACCCTTTTTTAGATGAAATACAGAATAGAAAAGAAAATATCAGTGTATTTTACACATTAAGGGATGTATTGTATGAACTTTTGTTTTATGTATATATACACACTCCAACATGTATGTGATTATGGGTACTCATTGTAAAATGTATTTTTCACTGAGGATCATCACTACAGCTGTGCTGTACAATATAGCAGCCACTAGCTTCATGTGACTATTTAAATTAAATTAAAATTTTAATTCCTCAGTTGCATTAGCAACATTTTCAGGGCTCAGTAGCCAAATGTGGCTAGTGGCCGTTACTATACTGTACAGCATAGATATGGAACATTTCTTCCATCATTGCAGAAAGTTCTACTGGATAGTGTTGCTTTAGAGAATATCATATCCAGCACTTCTAATTTTGTAGATGAGAAAACTAAGTCCCAGTATGGATAAATGTCCTTCAAGGCCGTTCATTCATTGCCTTCTGTATGGGTCGGGTACTTATATAAGAGTAAATAAGACCCTGACAGACACTAGGCACACAATAAATGTTCATCAAATTCTAAAGACACTTATCTAATAATTAATAAAGGGAAACACCATAAACAAAAATTATTCTTAAAATTGGAAGATTTCATATGATAATATTTAAATTGTATGATTTATTATACCCTTGTGTCTCTACTACATTAGTTAATCTTAAAAGGATTTATGAATATTGAATGGTAGAATTTTGGGTTTATTTCATTAATATTTAAATGGTAGAAACTGAGGCATTACATAGTTTCTCCTCAGCACCTTTTATCCACTTTTAAAGAGTCCTTTACTGTTGATTCTGACACTGATCGTATACTTTCTTCATTTGATTTTTTTATTGAGATATAATTCATATACCATATGAATATACCATATTCACCCATTTAAAGTGTACAGTGGATTTTAGTATATTCTATAATATGTACCACCATACCACAATCAATTTTACATTTTCATCACTTCAAAAAGAAAGCCTCTGCCCTTTGACTGTCACCCTCTTGTGCCCCTCCTCCATCCCCTAATCAACTACCAATCTATGTCAATCTCTATATATTGGTCTATTCTGGACATTTCATATGAATGGAATTATATAATATGTGGTGTTTTGTGACTGACTTCTTTCCTTTAGCATTGTGTTTTCAAGGCAAATTTATGTTATGGCATGTATAAGTAATTTGCTTTTTATGGTCAAATAATGGTCTATGGTATGGATATACAAGATTTTCTTTATGCATTCTTGTATATCCATACCATAGACGCATACATTAAACCCTCTGTGTTTAATTGTTTAAGGAACTGCCAGACTGGTTTTCAAAGTGGCTACACATTTTACATTACCACCAGAAGTAAATGAGGGTTCCAGTTTCTCCATATCCTCACTAACACTTGTTATCTGACTTTGATTCTAGCCATACTAGTGGGTGTGAAGTGGCATCTCGCTGTGGTTTTGATTTGTATTTTCTTGATTACTAAAGATGTTGAACATCTTAGTATATGCCTATTGACCATTGGTATATCTTCTTTGCAGAAATATTCTTTGTCCATTTTTTTAATGGGGTTTTTTTTTTTTAATTATTGAGTTGTAACAGTTCTTTATATATTCTGAGTATAAGTCCCTTATCACATGATTTGCAAATATTATTTGAATCTCTCATGTGGATTATCCTTTTAGTTTCTTGATAGTGTCCTTTGAAGCACAAAAGGTTTTCATTTTGATGAAGTCAAATTTATTTGTTTTTTCTTTTGTTGCTCATACTTCTGGTATTATATCTAAGAATTCACAACAAAATCTGAGATCATGAAGATTTACTCATATGTTTTCTTTTAATAATTTTATAACTTCATGGTAGTGCAGAACTTCATTGTAGTACAGAACTTCATTGTAGTATGGAAACATTACTCACTTGTAGTTCTAGTTCCTTTTTCCCCTTTGTTGTTTTATTTTTTATATATAGTGCACCTGTTACAATTCCAACAATATTTGGTCATAGTTATTACTTTATATAATTTTATGCCTTATAAAGAAACAGAGAATAAAGGAAGGCAAGTATATATTTATAGTTTTTATTATATTAACCTTATCATTTCTGGTCTATTTACTTGTTCTCAAGTATTTGAGTTACTTTGTGGAGTCGTTTCCTTATCCCAATATGGCTATGCTCCTACCCATCTCCTTTGTGATGTCATTGATGAATATATTATACTGCCATATGTCATAGGTGCAATAATACATTACATACATATGTAATACAGGTATAATTGTTTTATGCAATTACCTTTTAAGTCAGTTCAAAGAAAAAAGGAAAAAATTATGCATTTATACTGTATTTTGTAATTACCTATTATAATTAATTACATTTTCTGATGCTCTGTGGGTTTTTTTGTGTGGATTTGAATTATAGTCTGGGGTCACTTGCTTTCAGCCTGAAGTGTTGCTTGTGAGGTGGTTCTGCCAGCATTAAATTCTTCCAGTTTTTGTTTGTTTGGGAATGTCCTTATTTCGCTTACTTTTTTGAATAATATCTTTTCTGGATATTGGATTCTTGCTTGATGTTTTTCTTCTTTGAGCGTTTTGAATATGTTACCTCACTGCCTTCTGGCCCCTATTGTTTCTGCCAAGAAATCAGCTGTTAATCTTGGGGTTCTCTTGTTAGTAAAGAGTCTTTTTTCTCTTGCTGCTTTCAAGATTTTCCCTTTGTCTTTGGCTTTCAGTATTTTTACTCTAATGTGTCTGTCTCTTCGCATTTTTCCTACTTGGAGTTTGTTTGCTTTATGAATGTGTAGGTTATTTTTTTTTTTTTGAGACAGAGTCTCACTGTGTTGCCTGGGCTAGAGTGCCGTGGCATCAGCCTGGCTCACAGCAACCTCAAACTCCTGGGCTGAAGTGATCCTTCTGCCTCAGCCTCCCGAGTAGCTGGGACTACAGACATGCGCCACCATGCCCCGCTCATTTTTTCTATATATATTTAGTTGGCCAAATAATTTCTTTCTATTATTAGTAGAGACAGGGGTCTTGCTCTTGCTCAGGCTGGTTTCGAACTCCTGACCTTGAGCAATCCGCCCGCCTCAGCCTCCCAGAGTGCTAGGATTACAGGCGTGAGCCACCTGCACCTGGCTAGGTTATTGTTTTTTAAAATACACTTTGGAAGTTTTCGGCCATTATTTCATTGAATTGTTTTTCTTCTCCTGTATCTTCTCCTTTGGGTACACATGTTATGCATAGGTTGGTATGCTTAATAATGTCCTACCTTTTTTGAGACTCTGTTCATTTTTCTTTACTCTTTTTTCCTCTCTGTTCCACAGATTAATCTCTGTTGATCTATCTTCAAGTTCACTAATTCTTCCTTCTGTCAGTTTAAATCTACTGTTGAGTCCCCTAGTGAATTTTTCATTTCAGTTGTTATACTTTTCAACTCCCATAATTGGATTTCTTTTTTTCCCATAATTTCTGTTTATTGGTATTTTCCATTTAATGTAACATTGTCATCACACCTTCCTTTACTCCTTTAACATGGTTTCCTTTAGTCTTTGAACATACTTATAATGACTACTTTGAAGGGTTTTTCTCTTCAATCAAATTTGGTCCAAAGCACAGGCAGTTCCTCATGTCTGATTTTTCCCTAGCATATAAGTGATGTTTTCCTGTTTCTTCACATTTTTTTTGAAACTGTATATTTTAGATAATATACTGTAACAACTCTGGGTCCTGGTCTCCTCCCTCCAGGGGCTTATTATTTGCTTATTTTTTTAGAGACTGGGTGGATTATTTTGGTGATGTCACTGCCCTGTTCCCCACTCTTACACTCCCATAGTGTTAAGCATTTGACATTGCTTCTCAGGGGGGCATAACCTTGGATGTGCCTGAAATCGCCTTGGGATGATAGTGGTTTTGGCAGAGTTCTCTTTGTCTCTTTCCCAGTTATGTTTTTGCTAATTGCTGGCAGATTGTACTCTTGTTTCCAGCATGCCCTGGGACGTAAATTATTGCACAGACTAAAACAATTAAATTTGAGTTCCTTTGAAGGAGTGGTTGCTAAGGTCAGTGTTTGAGTTTTTTTTCTGATTCCAGACAGGCTCTTACCAGCTGTCCCCTCTCCTTGTTTTTTGGTTCTCTGGGTCAAACCAGCTAACTTACAGTTTAACCTCTATGTCCAATGATTCCACCAATCTCCTCCCCATTGCCTTTCACCCCAACCTCCACTGTTTTTGAGTACAACCTTAGGCTTGAACTTTTTCATATCCAGTTGCAAATGAAGTCATTTCTTCTAGGAAGAGGTTAGGGGCTGTGTGCCACCTTCTCCCCTCAGGCAAAATCTCTTAGCCACAGCTCTGGAACTGGAGGTGGGGAAATGGCACACTTTTGAGTGATACTCTCACTTTGGGAGCTGAGTGCTAAGTGGAGTTGGGGGAAGTATCAGTTGTCTCAGTTCTTTTTGGCTTCCCTCACCTGGTATGGAACCAAGGTCTTATGAGCCAGGGCCAGGGTGATTGGGGCCTCAGTATTCTCAAGAAGCACTACACCCAAGGTAGATAGAGCCTTTATCCTGTTAAGGGAAAAAAAGCCAAACTCTGTAAAATAATTTTAAAGAGATTTACTCTGAGCCAAATTTGAGGATCGTGACCCAGATCCATGCTCAAGAAGTCTTGAGCAAGTGGACTCACTGTGGTTGGGTTACAGTTTGGTTTTATCCATTTCAGGGAGACAGGGATTACAGGTAAAGTTATAAATCAATATGTGGGAGGCATACATTGGTTTGGCCTCAACAGGTGGGCCATCTGAAAGTGGGGGGGTTTACAGGTTATAGGTAGATTTAAAGATTCTTTGACTTGTAATTGGTTAAAAACATGAAGCTTTGTCTAAAGGCTTGGGATGTTTTAACACAAGGAGCCGTTTATCAGAGATAAGCCACCAGACATACATTTGTTGTATAAATTGAAGACTTACAGGTTTGTCTTGCATACCCTTAGGCCTGTTAACAAATGGGTTACAGAGGATGTCCCCAAGAAGGGAGGGGGACAAGATGAGGCATGCTTGACCTCCCTCCTCATGGCAGGCAATTTAGTTTTAGGATATTCCTTTGGCCAAGTGGGGGTCCATTAAGGCGGCTGGTGGGGGCTGAGCCTTAAAATTTTATTTTAGTTCACAGTCCTTCCCATGTGTGGAAGAAGAGAGCCTCTACCTCTTGGCCACACTCACCTATAACTTAGCTTCAGTGACAGGTCACTGGGGGCAGGGTGAGAATAAATGTTATTTTATTTGCTGTATGTCCCCAGGACCATTTCTAGGGACTTTAAATGGTTGTCCTTTTATAATTTTTACCAGTTTTGCTGGATAGTAGGTTCAAGGAGCCAGATGTAGAACTCTCTTCATATGTTTTTGACTGGCTCATGCCCTTTGGCTTATTACATGCAGCAAAGCAGTCTGTTCGTTTTCTTTGGTTTATAGGCGATATGCCCAGTATGGTTTGGCACACATTTTATTTTAGCATGATTGCCTTGTATTTTCCATTTAGCAGTTCGTTAGGTTAGCTACTGTTTTGTTTTCATTTGTTGGCTCTGACCTCATGGACAAAGGATGGGAGCTTTAATTTTTTCTAGTATTAAGTCCCCCTTTCCTGCTCTCCCACCATTGACAGACTGCTAGTAGTAACAAAGTAGATAAAAGTTAAAAAGCTTTACTTCTGGCTTCATATTAACCAAACAATAACAACACCAGGGAAATAATCCTCTTTACTTTTTAGAGAACTCTAGTTCACATTTAAGTTTCACAATGAGATACATATGGAGAAACTATAGTAATTATGAGCAGACCCTAAATGTACTAAAAGAATGAAAAACAGAACTTGTTTTCAGGATAAGATTAGGATGCCTTTAAGTGGATTATTTAGCATGGAACTAAAAAGGGTGAAAAGTGATTCAGTGACATTTAAAGTACCTGAAGGATAAGTATTTAAATAAAATTAAAAGTTATTTTTCTAATAGTTCAGTGATACCTGGGCTTACCTGGAATATTAGGATATGCTGCAAAGACATGGACTTCATTTGCAGAAAGAGGACTGTAATGTGCATACGAGAAAGAATAGTCTATTTTAGTACATTTGGGCTGCTATAACAAAATACCGTAAACTGGGTAACTTAGAAACAACAGAAATTTACTTCTCACTGATCAAGGTGCTGGCAGATTTAGGGTCTGGTGAGGGCTCACTCTCTGGTTCATAGATGATGCCTTTTACCTGTGTCCTCACATGGTGAAAGAGTTAAGATGACCCTCTAGAACCTCTTTAATAAGGGTACGAATCCTATTTCACCTCTTAATACCATTACATTGGTGATTGGCTTTCTTTTGTTTTTTAGAGACAGAGTCCTGCACTCTTGCCCAGGCTAGAGTGCAGTGGCGCAGTCAGAGCTCACTGTAACCTCAAACTACTGGGCTCAAGTGATCCTCTTGCTTCAGCCTTGCAGAGTGCTGGGGTTACAGGCCTGCGCCACTGTGCCTGGCCAGTGATTAGGTTTTGACGTAGGAATTTTGAGGGAACACAAACGTTCAGATTATAGCATAGTCCTTTTATTAGGAAACCAAGAAAGACTTTTTAATGAACTTCTAAGAGGCAGAATAAGTAACCAGTAATCATAATTTAAATAGGTATCTTCTTAAAGATAGAACTGACTTAAATTTATATCATTCAGGATCACAACTCACTTTAAATATGAGTTAATGTAGCAGAAAGAACATTGGTAAACCAGTAGTCATAAGTGCTGGATTCTAGCCACGGCTCTGGTGTTAGGATACACTAGGACAAATCATTAAACAATAATTTGCAGTCATTAGGAAAATATAATCTATTAGAAAGTAGGCAGCTTAGTTTTGAGAAGAGCAAGACATACCAAACCAATCCAGTTCTTCATGTGAGAGAGTGATAGTCTGTCTTGATTTCAGTAAGGCTTTTAATTGCTGTCTCCTGTTTTGTTCTTACCCAATAAGCTAGGAAGGAATGATATTGAATACTATTAAGGGGTCTTGAGGTGGTAGTAAGTCTTACTGTAAAGTAAATACGGATAATTTAGAGGATTTTGATTTGTAAATGTTAAAGAGGCTGAAACAACTAGTGTACAAATGGCATAACATGGTATGGTGAATACTAGACCAGGACCCCTGATCACCTACCTGAGCTCTATTTCTGCTCTTTATTATCTTAGATCACTTGTTTCTTTGGACCTCAGATTCTGTACACTAAAAACATTTGACTACCAGATCTCCAACTCTTTTGTTTCCTCACTGTAATCCATTGGGACTGACCCTTTGTATATGGTACTTCTACCTTGTGAGCCTAGTTTATTACTAGTAGTAATAGTATAGTAGTAGTAGTAGTATTCAAGAGCAACATTGCTAAGTTTAAGTCACATGAATTTTTGGTGGGACAAATTTGTATTGTTCTTGTAGTACTTGTAGATCTAAGAGTAGGAGTAGAAAAGTTGAGATTGATGATGAGTTTAGCATTTGCTACTGTTGGGGAGATGGAAGTAGAGTGGAGGAAAAAGTAAGCTAGGTTCTGAAATCATCTAGGAAGGTAAAAAACAGATTCTAAGGGGCGGTGAAGAATAGCAGCAATGATAGAAAAGTTGTAAATAAAGATGAAGCTTATATGGGCTATAAATGTAAGGAATGGAAATATAAAGGTCTTAGTTGAAAGTGGCACTGGGGATTGAAAAGAGGAATTCAGAGGATTCCTCATTCAGAGATAGTTGAATAAATAACATTCTCTAAGCCATTGACACATTGGTTCTAATTGGCTGTTGAGATTAGGAGGAGGAGGAAGAACAGTTTGTAACAGTGTTTCTAAACTTCTTTTAGAATGCTAGGCCTTTTGAGAATTTGATAAAAGCCGTGGACTGTCTCCCTAGGAAAAATACACATACACACATGCTTCATTTTGCATGCAATGTCAGGAGGATCAGAAACATAACCACCCCAGTTAAGAATCCTTGATAAATATAGTATTTGCTGGTTGGTGGGTTTGTAATGGAGTTCCTGAGTAGCCGGTGGCAAGATAAAGGGCATTTGTCATTGGGCAGTGGGAGTAGAAATAGAATGGAAATTTTGATTGAATGATAAATACAGAATTATATTGTTACTCAGTATTATCTTGAAGTTTTTGCTTTTTTGAAGTGAAGTATGTTCTTTCCCATATTGTAAAATAAGGTATATAACAGAGGTACAATTGCCTATTCTATATATGATTCTTATACTCTACATTTCCCCCTTTTTAATTGTATAAAACCACATCTAATAAAAGCATAAGAAAAATATCTACAATCCTACCTCTTAAATAATTTTTTCTTTTTCCTTTGAAACTGTATTCTTATATGTACATAATTTTTACATTGTTGAGATAATTTTAAATTGTTTCTTTTTACTTGTAAACATTTTTTCTTGGTGTTCCATCTTTACCAAAATTAGGTCTTTTAATTAAGATTTTAGTAAATTTAATAGTATATATTTAGTTGCCTGCAAAAGGTGATATTTTTGTTGTTTTGCTTTTCTCCTTCCTTTCCTAAAACCTGTCTCCCCTGAAGTCCTCATCTATGCTCTCTCAACCCCCTTTTAGGATTTGTCAATAGTAAGTAAATATACTTTTCAAGTTTTTATTATGTTATTTGGTCTTCACAGTAACACTTTGAGGTAGGTGAACATTTCATATTAATAGCAATGGCCTATTCTGTCCTTTTAAGTCCCTAACTTCTGGCCTAGTTTTAGGCCCTTGTTACTTTATGCGTGACTTTTCTCCATGCCTTCGTGGAGAAAATTCCAATCCATCCCACACAACACATCTAGATTATTCTTCCTAAAGCATAACTTTTGTCATTTCATTTCTCTGATTATGAACTTCAGTGGGCTCTACACCATAGCCTGATGTTCAAGGCCCTAAAAATTTCCACCTAACTAGCTTGTTAGCCATATTGTTAGCTATTTCTCTATAAATACCCTGCCCCTCCAATCATCCTGAATTGCTCCCTGTTCCTTGGACCTGTGCCTCTTCATTTCTGTTCCATCATTTATGCTGTACGCGATGTCTGAAATGCCATCTTTCTAACTCCTGTTTTTCAAGTCTTAGCTCAAGGGTCAGTCTATTCCATGGAACCATTATCGACTGCACCCCGAATCCCTCGGTTCTTCTCATGATTGAATAATGAAAGTGAGCCACAAAGGACGTGTTGCAGACAGAGAGAGAGAGCGAGCGAGCGAGCGAGAGAGTTTATTGAGGTGAAAGTGCACCTTCCAGAGTTAAGAACAGGTACACATCTGAGTGGATGGTGCCCCCGGGGTTTCTGTGTTTTCGTTTTTTTCTTCCATCTGACCTTTCCTCCTTTGTGACATTGTCTCTTCCCGTTTTTCTTGACCAGTGGGGATGTCATCTCCTCCCTGCCATAGAGCGGTAGAGATTTTCACCTTATATGGTGAGGCCCACATGTATTATGGTGCCCAAAGACCAGTGGGCAGATGGCAAACCACAGTGTCATATAATGTGCCCTGTGTTGTTTCTATTATTTTTCTTGTGATACTTGCAGTTATCGTTATCTTGTTATTGTTACTTTATGCTCTCTTAACCCAGGGTCCCGTTTGTTCACACTGCTTGCTCCATACTTCTCTGCTCATGTCTTACTTTATTACCTATGCTAACATCCCCCCCTCCTCAAAGATTTGGAACCCTGAATTCTTTCAGGGCATTGACTCATTGTCTATAACTACTTCCTGCTGGAGGGAGGTGAAATTGGGTCTGGGTCCCATAATCCTTGCTGCCTGTGAGAGGAATTAAGGTCAGAGCGTATGTTGGTAGAAGTGTTGTCTGGCTAAATCTAAAGCATTTAGGGACTCATCACTTGTGGGAATTGGCTGAAAACCCTGCATCACCAGAAGTTTTGTCTGGAATTGCTGTAATCTGGAAGAGACAAACTTAAAAGAAGATTAAAAACACAGGGGCCTAAGATTAGGACCATCACTATTATAGTTGCAGCTGACATAATTGGTGTTAGCCAAGATCCCAGCCATCCCCTGAGGGTTCCAAAGATTAATCAATACTTTAAGAGAATCTTGTTGTTTTAACCAAATTTTTTCAATTGTGGCCAACTTGATCACATACAAAATTTTTTCAAAAATTCTCTTTCACAAACCTTATCACAAATTACACAGATCATCTATGACATGCTTGGACTTTCTGTTTTGTCCTAAATTTTCCTTTCTTAAATAACCAGTCAGTTTGTTTTAGGACCAAAATTTACTATATAAGATTCTTTGTCACTCAGAATTATTCCTTTGGTTTTACCTTCCTGATCAAAAATACATCTTTGTATCTTTAACTTTCTTCACATCTCTCTCTTCTACTTACTGGTTCCTTCTAAGTTTTCATAAAGATTAGGTTCCTTGGCTGGTAAAGGGGAGTGCCTTGTTCAGGCTGGAATTCTTGCTTCATAGCAAATTCTTTTATGGCCTTTTGGAATTGGGCCACTTCTTTTACATACTGTGTAGGCTTGTTTGTTTCAGAGTCCCAAAGTGAATCAGGATGGAGGAAAGGCCTTCCATACAGCATTTCATAGGGGTTTAGTTAGAGGACCTCCTTAGGGGAGACACTCAACCTGAGAAGGGTGATGGGGAGCATTTTGGGCTAGGGTAGGGAAGTTTCCTGGCACAGTTTCCCCGGGGTACATTTTAGAGCTTGATTAGCCCTTTCCACTTTATTGGAAGACTGGGGCCGCTAGGCTGTATGAAGATGATAGATTTCCATGGCTCTACTTATCTCCTTAGTGACCTGTGAGGTAAAAGGTGGCTCATTGTCACTTTGTAAGGAATGAGGCAGTACAAACCTGGGGATGATGTCCTTGAATAAGTGTTTTACCACCTCAGAAGCCTTTTTGGTTTTAGTAGGGAAGGCCTCTATCCATCCAGTAAAGGTGTCTCTGATAACTAATAAGTATTTGTAGCCTTTATGAGGACTTGTTTGGGTAAAGTCTGTCTGCCAGTCTTTCCTGGGATAGGTCCCCCTTCTCTGAACTGGCTTAACAAGCTTGGGGGGCCGAGAGCCTTGGAGATTATTTTGAAGGTACAGCAGGCAGGCAGAGCAAACCTGCTTAATGGTTTTGGACAGCTTCTTCCCTGAAAAGAGTCTCTTACAAAATAGGGAAAGTTTATCTCTGCCCATATGGCAGGTATCATAAAGTCCTTTAATAACTTTCTATTGTTTGGCATATTTGAAGGGTAGCAGCTGGGTTTTCCAGTAATAACACCTGGTATTTGAGAATTCTAGAATCAGTCCACCAGTGGGGGCCCCTGAAGTTTAATAGTTCCTTTAGCTGATGATTAGTATAAATGGTCAGGGGGTTTCCCCAGGTAAACTTGGAGCTTTCTTCCAGTAGGAGCTTAAATGGCCAGGGCCCTGAGGCACCCAGGCCAGTCCTGAGGCACTGCCTTTAACTTCTTGGACAAATATGCCACTGGGTGTTTGGTAGGACCCAGGGCCTGGGTGAGTATTCTGAGGGCTATTTCTGATCTTTCTGTTACAGCCAGTTGAAATGGCTCATCCTACAGTATCCCATGATTCCCAGGAAAATCTGGAATTGGTTCTTGGTGATCGACAAGGGGATTTTCTCAATGGCAAGCACCGATCCTGGGAAAGCCCCTCTTCCCGGGGGTTAGTACCAGCCCTAGATATTGGACTTTCTGGCTGAACTTTGACTCAGGAGATCCTATATCTGCTATTTACAGGAAATGGGAGAGAGGGGTCCTGCATAAGAGGTCAACACAGAGTAGGTGGCCCCTATATCTACAAGAAAACTGACAGTCCTACCTGTCGTGTACAGAGTTGCCCTAGGCTCCAACCCCCTGATGTCAATTGTCCTTGGGGAGGTTGACCGGAGGGGAGGGCCCCTTCAGTCCAAGAACATCAGAGGGGAGGGCTCTGATCCTGGTCCCCTTCAGGGCTGGGGGAGTCCCTTTTCCAGTGTGTGAGATCTCCAAAGGCTGGACAAGGCATCCTTGGGTGGCATTTCTTTTTTTTTTCTTTCTCTTTCTCAGTAGGTAGGATTTCTTTCTTTGAGCCATGAAGTCTGCTTCCAGTTGAGTTGGGGCACTCGGCCTTTGAATGCTCCATCTCTCTGCAACGGTGACATGCTCTGATGGGATTTCCCTTTGGATAACCTGGAAGGGGCTGGAAAGCCTGGACCACGGCCAAAATCTGTTGGGCCTGTTTCCTGTCTCTGCTTTTCTCCCTGTCCTGCTCTTCCCTCAATCTCTCATATTCCTGATTGTTAAACACCTCATATACCTTCTCTATGAGCTGGTTGGTTAGGGTTTGGGGTCCCATAGCTAATTTTTGAAGCTTCCTTCAAATGTCAGGGGCTGACTGGTTAACAAAATGCGTTCCCAGGAATACCTGCCTCTCTGGAGATTGAGGGTCTGTATTAGTAAACTTCCTGACTCCCTCCACCAGTTATTCATGGAAGAGGACAGGGTTTTCTATGGTCTCCTGGGTTATTCCCCTTACTTTGTCATACATAGTTCACTGGCTTAACTGTACACTTCTTTATCCCTTCCTTTATACACTGAAGCATATAGTTCCATTTCCTTAAGTCTGTATGTCCTGTCTGATAGTGCCACTGGGGGTCCTCAGAGGGAACTGCCATTGTCCCAACAGCATACTGGTCAGGCTGAGAAGCTGCCAATCCATCAGTATATGCCTGGGCAGCATTCCAAATGTGGTGTTTTTCCTCTCCTGTACAGCAGGTTGATAAGATTATATGAATGTCTGGCCAGGTCCAGGTAAGGTCAAAAGATAAGGTCAGGTTTTGGAACTCATCTAGAAAGTGGGAAGGGTCCTTCAAGAACCTCCCTAGTTTTTGCTTGTAAGTGGTTAGGTTTGTCATAGAGAAGGGGATATGTACCCTGTGATTCCCATATCCACATTAGCCACCTCCCTGAAAGGGTACAATCCCAAGGGAGGGTGGAAAGAGGCCCCTCTCTGAGTATATCCACCTGAGCTTGGCAAATTGGGTGGAGAGTATCAGGGTGCTTGCTGCACGCCAACCAGGGAAAGCCAGCTTGAGGGGGAACAGATCCTTCCTGTTTCTACCCAATGCTGATGTTATGCGCTGTGGTGGAGCAGCCCCCAGCGGCGAGTCATCTAGGATGTCGGGCTCCTGTGGAGGGGCCAGAGAGGGCCTGGTGATCACTGCCAGAAAGGATGGGTCTAATGAACAATCCTTACGTAGACCCACGTTATCTCTCAGTGCCATAAAGACCTGTACATGAGGCACCTCAGACCACTTTCCTAATCTGCGGCGAAACAGGCCAAGTTGTAGGATAGTGTTAAAGTTAAGGGAGCTGTTTGCAGGCCAGTCCTCCCCATCTTCCAGCTTATATTGTGGTCAAGCCATATTACACAGAAAGATTAACCGTTTCTTCTTTAGGGACTGAGGGTCAAATTGATCCCAATGTTGAAGAATACATCTGAGGGGTATTGTCCTGGGAATACTGTGCTGTGCTGACTTCCCATCTGAAACATAGAAGAGTGCACAGAATTGTTGGGGCATCTCCCTACCTGTCCCATTGCCCTGGGAGGAGGTATCCCTCCTAGCACAGGCACCATCCTGGCCTGTTGTGGGCCTCCAGAGACATAGACTAGGCATGCTTACCATGGTCTCCCTTAATCTCCATGGGTGTTCCCCTTTGATTATTCCTCCTTTCCCTGGATGCCTTGGCAAGACCCAAATAATGCAAATTAGTACAACCCCTGTGGAAAGTAATTTGGGGATACCTCAAAGAGCTAAAAATAGAAATCCCATTTGATCCAGCCATCACACTACTAGGCATCTACTCCAAGGAAAAAAAGACATTCTATAATAAAGACATCTGCACTGAAATGTTAATAGTGGCACAATTCACAATTGCAAAGATGTGGAAACAACCCAAGTGCCCATCAACACATGAGTGGATTAATAAAATGTGGTATATGTATACTATGGAATACTACTCAACTACAAAAAACAGTGGTGATCTAGCACCTCTTATATCATCCTGGATAGAGCTTGAGCCCATCCTTCGAAGTGAGGTATCACAAGAATGGAAAAACAAGCACCACATGTACTAGCCATCAAATTGGTACTAACTGATCTACACTAAGGTGGTCCCATGGTAGTAATATTCACTGGGTGCCAGTCAGGTGTTGGGGGTGTGTGGGGGGAGTGGGTAAACTGACAACTAATGGAGACGGGGCACACTCTGTCGGGGTAGGGCATGCTTCCAGCCCTGACTTGGGCAAGGCAAAGGCATTATATGTAACCCAAATGTTTGTACCCCATAATATTGTGAAGTTAAATAAATAAATAAACGAACAAACATAGGAGATAACGTGATTGTTAAAAATGAATAAAATAACAAGGGTTTTAAAACAAACAAACAAAAAAAGGTTGTAAGGAGGATAGTCTCCCTAAACTCTCCCATATCTTGCCTCTGCAACGTCTCACTCAACCTTTACCACCCAGTAGAACCAAGGAAATTTCCAGAGTCCCGTCCCCTCTCCAAGGAGGATGTATAATGCCCTCACACATTCCCAAGTGCTTAACCAAGCAAGACACAAAGCACATATCGGATATCTCGGGGTCCCGCATAGGGTCCAGCAAATCTGAAGGCTAGATCTCTTCCATGCAAAAACAGCAAGGACTCTCAGGAAAAGGGTGAAAGCGCCATATTCCAACAGCTACAAAAGCTCCAGAAATCTGGATCAGTGCAAGAGTGGAAAGTCAGAGGCAAAGTCTTACCTTAAGTCTGGAAATCCAAGTCACAGCACCAAATATGTTACTGGCTGTGCCCCAAATCCCTCGGTTCTTGTGATTGAAAAATGAAAGCGAGCCACAAAGAATGTATTGCCAGCAGAGAGAGTTTACTGAAGTGAAAGTGCACTCTCAAGGGTTAAGAATGGGCACACATCTGAGCGGATCGTGGCCCCTGGGCTTCTCTGTCATCCCTTTTTCTTCAGCCTGACCTCTCCTCCTTCCTTACGTTTGTCTCTTCCCCTTTTCTTGAACAGTGGGGATGTTGTGTCCTCCCTGCCGCTGGACGGGGGAGTTTTTCACTTTATGTGATTAGGCCCTGATGTGTTATGGTGCCCAAAGCCCACTGGGCGGGGAGGTGGAGGTAGAGGTGGAGATGGAGGGCGAACTGCAATTTCATATAATGTGCCCTTTGTTGTTACTGTTATGTTTCTTGCGATGCTTTCAGTCACCTTTATCTTGTTATTGTTATAGTATGTTCTCTTACTCAGTGTCCTGTTTGTTCACATTGCTTGTTCCATATCATGTCTTTCTTTCCTACCTATGCTAACAGAACCATTCCTCATAAGCTCACAAGATACTGATTTTTTCCTCCTCTGTATTCCTACAGCACCTTTTCCTACAAGTACTTATCATGTGTGTCTTGTGGCGGAGATAAGATTTTATGTATCTAAAAGGCAGATACGTTCTAGTCATTTTTTTTAATCTTCCATGGAACTGGGCATGGTATCTTACATTGTAGTAGGCACTCAGAAAATATTTGCGGAATGGATATTTTTTTTTTTTTTTGAGACACAGTCTCTGTCTCCTGGGCTAGAGTGCCGTGGTATCAGCCTAGCTCACAGCAACCTCAAACTTCGAAGTGAGGTATCACAAGAATTGCTCAAGCGATCCTCCTGCCTCAGCCTCCCGAGTAACTGGGACTACAGGCACGCGCCACCATGACTGGCTAATTTTTTCTATGTATTTTTAGTTGTCTGGCTAATTTCTTTCTATTTTTTAGTAGAGATAGGGATCTCACTCTTGCTCAGGCTGGTCTCGAACTCCTGACCTTGAGCGGTCCTCCCAGAGTGCTAGGATTACAGGCATAAGCCACCACTCTCGGCCTGTGGAATGGATAATTAAACCCTATAACCAAACTAAAACAAAGTCTAGCATAAGAATAAATGATATTTGCTTCAGTGCTATACATTTGAAAGCCAAGCTTCACTTTTTCTTGAGGGCAACCTCATAAATTTGTCCATTGCATTTCTGTCATTAGGTATATGGTACTATGGTGGGGTAGCATCAACAAATGTCAGTTTTTAGTTCAATAACCAAAGCACACATGCATTTTTTATCCTAAAATTTTTGAGTTATTTTATTTATGGGCGTCTTTTGCTAAGAAAAAATGATTTACAGGATAGAGTTCTTTGAGAAATAAGATATAAAAATTTACCTTCTGTAGAAATTTTAATAGCGAACTGTACTTTGTCATGTTCATTAGTCCTCTGATTACATTTTCTTTACGTTATCCAGAGGGGAAAGAGATTAGTTAAAGTGCATGAATATTTGCCAAGTATGAACTCTTTCTTCAACTACTCTAACTATAGTGACTGAACAACTCTGTGTGTGTGTGTGTGTGTGTGTGTATTTGCTATGGTTGTCGTAACAAAGTACCACAGATTGAGTGGCTTCAACAACACAGATTTATTTTTTCATAGTTCTGGGGCCTAAGAAGTCCAAATTCAAGGTGTTGGCAGGGTTTGTTTCTTCTAAGGCCTCTTTCCTTGGCTTGTAGATGACCGTCGTCTTTTGTCTTCATATGATCTTTTCCTCTGTGTGTATGACTGTGTCCTAATCTCTTCTTATAAGTACATCAGTCATATTGGATTAGGGCCCTCCCCAGTGACCTCATTTAACCTTAATTATCTCTTTAAAGGTCCTGTCTCCAAATACAGTCACATTCTGAAGTACTGGAGGTTAGGATTTCAACATATGAATTTGGGGAGGTACACAATTCAGCCAACAGAGAGAGAATGTGTGTGTGTGTGTATGCAAATGCATAGAAAATTGGAAGGATATACTCCAAACTGGTAACCGTGGTTACCTCTGGAAAGAGGATGGGTTGAGAGGCTAAAAGACAATAAAAAGGAACTTTCACTTGCTATTATAGATACTTAGGCATAGTTGGATATACTGTACTTGTTTTTACAATGAGAAAAATTTCATATTTAAGCTTTTCAATTGGCAAACTGACCTTTATTTTATTTTATTTTTTTACATATCATGCCTTTACTCCATTTTAAGTGTACAATTAAATGGTTATTAGTAAATTTACAGAGTTGTACAGCTATTCACATAAATCAGTTTTAGAGGATTTCCTTCCCCCTATTGAGACCCCTAATTCCCATCTCCAAATACATTTCAAGCATGCCCCTCCCCTCCACAGTGCTCACCACATCCCTCAGATGTGGGTCTACCCCCCACCCCCCAAATCCCTAGTGGACACCACCACCCTTTGAGCAACGTAGTGTTAATCAGTCAGTACCAATTTGATGGCGAGTACATGTGGGGCCCATTCTTCCGTTCTTGTGTCACCTCACTTCGAATAATGGGCTCAAGCTTAATCCAGTATAATATAAGCGGTGCTAGCTCACTGTCATTTCTTAAAACTGAGTAATATTCCATTGCGAACATATACCAACATTTTTAAATATAGTTACAAGACAAAGAAATGAGTGAATTTTATTCACCAATCTAGGTTTTTCAATAAGAAAAAGCAATGCTGAAATTAACATGTGTCAAAATATGCCA
>CAUYRT010071505.1:0-15512 GCA_963574885.1 Lepilemur ruficaudatus
TAGGTGAACAAACAGGGACAAAGTCTTTCAGGGACTAACTTCTAAGTTCTAAGAGGTAGTTATCAATTAACAGAGGTATAACAGAAGAGGTGTAGTGACTCTATATTTCTTTGATCTAGTTATTGTAGACTCAAAGGCAGACAGTCAGGAGTAAGCAGGAAGCCTGTTTTCTACAAAACAAGTTGTTTATAACCACACGGGCATGTCTCTGGGCAAAGGGCATTCATTGTCTCCAGCTCCCGTCCTATGGGGCCAGATATTTACCCTGTCTTGCCTTTCAAGTAACAGGGAGGCTCACAGATTTTGAGATACCAAAAGCCTTCCTGGAAAACATCCCTCCCAGAGTCTTGAGAGCCCCCCAAAGGCAGACAGCCCTTGATAAGAGAACTAATGAGTTTACATATTTCTTCATGGCAAAACCCTGCAAACTCCTTTTTCTGTATTTAATGTAACATTATTGGGTGATACAATAAAATAATGATCTTATGAGGTACATCTCATTCATTCATCAATCATATTTCTCCAACAGAAAGCAAGCTAGAAAACAATGTCTAATTATTGTTTTTAACTATGCCTATGCCTTTGCAGAGTTCAGGCCCCTACCATAGTTCCCACAATATGGCCTTTTATTAACCTATAATATAAAAGGCAGTTTCAAATTTGAATCATATTGGATTTTTTACTGTTTTTGAGACAGAGTCCTACTTGGTCATGTGGGCTACAGTAAACTGGCATCATCATAATTCACTACAACTTTCAACTGCTGGGCTCAAGTGATTCTCCTGCCTCAGCCTCCCAAGTAGCTGGGACTATAGGCCCCCACTACCACACCCAGGTATTTTTTTTTTTTTTTTTTTAGTAGAAACATGGTCTCACTCTTGCTCAGTCTGGTCTCGAACTCCTGAGCTCAAGTGATCCTCCTGCCTTGGCCTATCAGAGTGTTAGGATTGTAGTCATGAGCCACTGTGCCCAGCCAAATATTGGATATTTTTCACTGTGACATTTGCTAGTATCTGTTTCAGGTAATGATTTTTCTATGGAAACCAGGGAAATAGCAATGTTTAAAGGAATGGTTTTAAAAACTCAGTAAAATAGTTCACAAACAAAAATGCAGGAGAAAAAGAGAAATAAATGAATTGCATAAGGATTATTGGAACTTCCTCCCAAACAGCAAATAAATCAAACATATATTCTCTTAAAAAAAAAATCAAAACCAAAATTAGAGAGTAAAATTTCATAATCATTTCAATTGCCAATATACTTATTTATGTGACATAAAAATTCATGTTGTAAAGAACATGGATTTCTCAGTGTTTATAGTGCATTTCTTAATTACCTTTCATTCATTTCTCAGATTTTAGCTTGATGTCATTTATCCACAAAAATGTCATGGGTAGCATCCCTCCTCACTTTTGAGTTGGTTTTCCTTCTTGAATGTGTTTTTATTGTTCCCCTAATTCTACTAGGGTACAACTGAAAACATAGCCATTTATAATCTCTGTTTGACTGTGGGGAGCAACCATGACTATTTTCACTGTATCCTTAAGATTTGGTATAGTGTGTTTCAATCACTGATACAGAGAAAATACACATAAAATATTTAATGAATAATTTGAACATTTATAGAATGTGCATTATATGCCATATGCAAGAACTCTGCATGTATTGTATAATTAATCTTTATAATAATCTTTTGAGTTAGGAAAATTTTTTTACCCCTTTCAGAGATAAAGAAACTGGGCTTTAGTAATATGCCCAGAATCTTATGGCTTATAGGGTAGAAATGTCCAGAGGTTATATCTAAAATGGGCACAAGATTCATGTAAGTAGTGAATTCTGTAGGCATAATTCATAAGAATAATTGGGCTCTTCATTACAAATTACAAATTAGAAATTTGAGAATATCCCTAAATACCTGCTTGAAAAAAATTACTACTACAAGTTGCTTTCCATTCATAGGTATTTTAAGTAAAGGTACATGAAGCATAGCACATTTCTTTACCAAAGGAATACTACTGATTTATATTAAGATCTTAATTATTGCAGATGTTTTTCAAATAACCAAATGACTATCTCTTAAGGTAGAACATAAAGCAAAGTTTGGGAATAGCAGGAAAGCCTGTAAACAAAGAGCTCATTTAGTTCTACAGAATGAGAAACTGAAGTTTTTGTGTTTTTACTTTCAAATTTGTATTCATGGGTTGTCTGAACCCTAAGACAGCTGTTAAAATAAGGCCATCAATAATGAATGGCATATGGAATGAGGACAAAATATAGGATGTTAAGAGATAATGATTAGGGCTATGAATAAGAAGTATCAGGATGACAACAGCTCTGCATTCTTTAAATGACATGTGAGAAAACAATGACTCATATGGGGAAAATCTATCCTCCTAGAAACTCACAATCTCTCATTTCATAGTGAATGGATTTAAGCATTGAAGAGAGAGAGTGAGAGCGAGAGCGAGAGAGATATCAAATTTTGAGTCCAAGAGTTGCCACCTATAAATCCTTCTGACTTTGGGCAGTTGTTCTGTCATCGTCTCAGTGTTGTCCTCTGTAAAATGGGTTTATTATGTGAGTTGTCATAAGGCTAAGTGGCTTTCAGAATGCAGTAATCTACTTGCAATTTGTAGTAAAACATGTTCAATATATTCCAATTCTAGCCATTTTCCCCCATTTTAGTGTTATGCTTTCCAAATATCAGAGTGCTTGTTTGATTTTCACAATACCTTTATGAGTAGTTACTTAGTTTCTTTCTAGTGAAGAAACTAGACTCCAAATATACTTGCATTATTTTATATAAAGGAAACCATAAAAATAAAAGCTAATATTTATTAAGCACATATGTGTAAGGCACTATAATAAGTCCTTTATGTCCCCAAACTATGTGTTATGTGCTCTTATGCTTCCCATTTAACATACAATAAAACTGAGACTTAGAAGACAATCTAATTTTCCCAGAATTGTAAAACATATATGGTAGAATCCAAACAAACTCATGAATATTTGCTCCATATCCCAGTTAAAAGTGTTTGATGTTATTATTAATTACAATGACTCCATTACTGTACAGATCTTTTACAAAGTATTTTCACATACAATGCATTTTATTCCTATGATACTGTGAGGTGTGTATGACTTATATTATTTTATGGCTTGGATTGTTATAACATTTTAATTGAACAAATAGTGACTTACATAAGGAAAGCCATTGTCTAACATTATTGCTTAGCTGAGACAAAGCTTGTATGAGTTGGAGCTGGTTTCATACTATGGGTGAGAGCCAATTATGCACAATTCTTCTCAACATTACATTTAGTGACATTATGACATTATGTTGGGAACTTGAAATTACCCATGGTGGGAATATATACAACAGGGAAATTGACAAACACTGCAAATAAGTATTTCCTCTCTCTCCAGAGCTGACTTATCAGCACACTCATCATTGACATAGCTGTCCAAGAAAAGAAATCTAAATCAACATAGGACAGATGTCATGTAGTTCTGCTCTAATCTTTGTTATTTCTTTTCTTCTGCTAGGTTTGGGGTCGGTTTGGTCATCCTTTTCCAGTTATTTGAGATGATTCATTAGATTGTTTATTTGTGATCTTTCTGTCGTTTGGATATAGGCATTTATAGATATAAATTTTCCTTTTAGGAATGCTTTAGCTGTGTCCCACAGATTTTAATAACTTGTGTCTCCTTTATCATTTAGTTCAAAGACTCTTTCGATTTCCATCCTAATTTCCTCCTTAACCCAATAATCATTCAGCAGAAGGTTTAGTTTCCATGACTTTGTGTAGAGATGAGAGTGTGTCTCTTGTTAGATTAACGAGAAGTGGAGAGGAAAGTACTCTAATAAGCTCAATCAGGAATAAAAAAAGAGAAAATACAAGTGATATCACAGAAATACAAAATATCATCTATGAATACTATAAAAACCTCTATGCACATAAACTTGAAAATGTGGAGGAAATGGAAAAAAATCTTAGAAACACACAGCCTCCCTAGGCTCAATCAGGAAGAAATAGAATTCCTGAACAGACCAATATCGAGCACTGAAATTGAAGCAGCAATAAAAAAAATCTTCCTAAAAAGAAAAGTCCCAGACCAGATGGCCTCACACCTGAATTTTACCAGACCTACAAAGAAGATCGGGTGCCTATCCTGTATAAATTATCCCACAATATCAAGAAGAAAGGAATCCTGCCCAGCATGTTTTATGAAAACAACATCATGCTGATACCAAAACCAGGAAAGGATGCAACAAAAAAAGAAAACTACAGACCAATATCCCATATCAATTTACCAGAAGTCAAGCTATACTTCAAGGTTACAGTAACTAAAACAGCATGGTACAACAACAGAGACATAGATCAATGGAATAGAACTGAGAACCCAGATATAAAACCATCTTCATATAGCCATCTAATCTTTGACAAAGCCGAAAAGAACACACACTGGGGAAAAGAATACTTATTCAATAAATGGTGCTGGGAAAATTGGATAGCCACATGTAGAAGACTGAAACAGGATCTGCATCTCTCAACTCTCACAAAAATCAACTCACCATGGATAACAGACTTAAACCTAAGCCATGAAACTATAAGAATTCTAGAGGAAAATGCTGGAAAAACTCTTATAGACATCGGCCTAGGAAAATGCCTATGAAGAAGACCCCAAGGCAATCACAGAAACAACAAAAATAAATAAATGTGACTTGATGAAATTAAAAAGCTTCTGCACAGCCAAGGAAATTTCAAGAGAGCAAACAGCCTAAAATATGGAAGAAAGCATAAAAAGTCAAACAACTCCATTAAAAAGTGGACAAGGGACATGAACAGAAACTTTTCAAAAGAAGATAGACTAATGGCTAACAAACATATGACAAAATGCCCAACATCTCTAATCATCAGGGAAATGCAAATAAAAACCACAATGAGGTATCACTTATCTCCAGTGACAAAGGCTTTTATCAAATTACCAAAACAATAGATGTTGGCGTGGATGTGGAGCTATAAGAACACTCATTCACTACTGGTGGGGCGGCAAACTAGTGCAACCTCCGTGGAAAGCAATATAGAGATACCTTTAAGAGATACAAGTAGATCTACCATTTGATCCTGCAATCCCATTACTTGACATCTACCCAAAAGAACAAAAGACGTTGTGTAAAAAAAGACATCTGCACTCAAATGTTATATCAGCACAATTCACAATTGCAAAGATGTGGAAACAACCCAAGTGCCCATCAATAAAATAAATAAATAGTAAAATAAAATGCGGTATATGTATACCAGGGTATACTACTCAGCCACAAAAAACAATGGTGATCTAGTACCTCTTGTATTTTCCTGGATGGAGCTGGAGCCTATTCTACTAAGTGAAGTATCACAAGAATGGAAAACAAGCACCACATGTACTCACCATCAAATTGTTATTAACTGATCAACACTTACTTGCACATATAGTAGTAACATTCACTGGGTGTAGGGCAGGGGGGAGGATGGGATGGGTATATTCATATTTAATGGATGAAGTGCACACTGGAGGATGGACACACTTGAAGCTCTGACTCGGAGGGAAAAGGCAATCTATGTAAACTAAGTATTTGTACCCCCTTAATATCCTGAAATTAAAAAAAGGAAAGGAAAAGAAAACATAGGACAGAGAGAATGATCTCTTTCTGGTGCACTATTTTCTCCTACTTTTTTTTTTTATTGTGGTAAGAACGCTTAACATGCTGTCTACTCTCTTAACACATTTTTAAGGATGCAATATATTTTTGTTAACTATAGGTACAATGTTATATAGCAGATCTCAAGTGCACATTTATCTTGCTTGACTGAAACTTGCACTATTGCTTTATTAGAGTTGACATGTGTAATTGTGTGTGTGTGTGTGTGTGATTTAATGTCTGTGTAGCCACCTATACCAGCACCCTACCACACTGTAAAGTCCAAGAGGGTGGGAGTTACTTCTAATTCACCAACAGATATCAAGTTCCTATTATAGTCCCTAACTCATAGTAGGTATTTCAGTGAATGGAATTTGAAAGAATGTGTAACACATTTACTTGGCAACTGATATACTTATTTATAGGTATGAAGTGCAATAATTTTGAAATTCTTTACTTACTGGCTTCATATTATAATTTTCTTTATTAACTTTTTGTTCAGAAAAAGGGAAACTCATGGATTCTAAAAGATGTTCTGTAATAGTATAAAAAAAAACAGCTTATAAATCTAGAAATTTAGCTCTGTATTTATTCTTGCCTAAAAATTGCTTTCATATATTCAAATGTTTGAAAAAAATGAAAAGAAGAATGATATTTTTACACATGAAAATTATATGAAATTCAAATTTCATAGCCCATAAATAAAATTTCCTTGGAACAAAATCACATTTATTCATTGATGTATTGTCTATGGCTGCTTTCATACTGTAACTGTATAGTTGAGTGGTTGTGACAGAGATCATATGGCCTGCAAAGCAGACCTATGTAGCTCTTTACAAAGAAAGCTTGCCAACTCCTTTTGTAGAGAATCATACTCTTGTTCATCTGTTTCCAATGTTAGTGAGTTTACTTCTGAATGAAGTTTTCCTTCTATAGTGAGATGGCTGAATTATAATAAATACTTCCCTTATATTGAGACAAAAATCTTACTACCTGCATATTTTGTTAACAAGGCTATAGATTGTAGTGAGATGAAAGCTTGATCTCTGTAGCCAAATTGACTTATTTGGAATCCTGGAACTGTTCTTCTCCCACTATGTGTCCTTGAACTAGTTACATTACCTTTCTATGCCTCATTGTCCTGTGTTTTAGAATTTTTATGAATGTTAAATCACTACTAATATTTACACATTATTATAGTGACATGATAGTTCCTACAGGTAGATATACATGTTATTTTTTTCCTGAGGAAAGAACTCAGGACATTTATCATAGTCACTAAGGTATTTTGGACTCTCAAAAACTAGAATTCTTGATGCTATTAATATTTTACCTGTAATGAAGCAAAACCTTCCATATACCTTGTACCCAGTGGAGATGAAAGTTTGGCTTTAGTAAACATTCTGAGTACCCTTTCTCCCGGGGTGTCTGCTGAACCTGTTTTCCAGAGCCCATTCTTAGAGGATTGTCTTCCTCCTCTCTTACTGTGACTGAATTTTGCAATCTAAAACATATTCCTTTTCCAAAATGTATAACAGAATACATTTTTCTGCCTTACTTCTTCCTCTTGATAAATTATAACTGCTGTATTGAGAGATGCTATCACTCTCTAAAGATAAAACTCTTCCTGTCAGGCACCACAGTCGTTTCCAAGGCAACCCAAATAACTCACAGGGACAAACTTGCTCTCTGTTCTTCTTCCTCAATGGGAGAGAAAGTTTCTGTGCAGATATTATTATCATAACTAAGGAAATGAGATGTAAAATAATGCCATCTTGCTTCTTATGGCTACCTCTGTTGACTATCTCATGAGCAGTTTGAAAATAAAGAGTTGTTGCCAAATTAAAGGTGCTTTCAAGAGCTGTACTGAATTTAAAACGATTGCTACACCCTTGTCTTCAGAATCACAATAAGTCTTGTAACCACATAGTCCTTCACATGAAAGGATAACCCCTTGCAAAGCAGGATAAGGTGTAGTTTGAGTGGTGAATGAGCCGCACTATTTTGTGGAAAGTGAAGAAGGGAGATACAAACAAATAAATAAGGAATGAAAAAAATATATACCTTCCAATATAGCCCAGACAACTGTCTGTAATTCTACCTTTGAGTTTTATCCCTTCGCTTGTTGCATTCCAATTTTGAAATATAGGTATCTATATTGAGATATGATACATTTACTAAGTATTAATCATAACAGCAGAACTTATCCCTTGTCTCTGGCTGGTTAGGGACTTCTGAGTACTTTGATATTCAGTATCTAATTCTACCCTCAGAATTTAAATGAAAGTAGCTCCCCTGTGCCTATCCAATTACTGGGAAGGCAGTCAGCCCAAATGAACCCAAGTCATTCTGGTCCCGTTTAAAGCCATGACTGCTTATTACTCTCCATCACACTCATACTCTATTCCCCAACTTCCTTTGATCTCACTCTTGAGCTCATTGCCTCTCTCTTTCCAGCTTATAATCTTCATGTGAAAATTATATATACATATATGAAATGGTTGACCAACCATTTAATACTCTACGTTTATTCAGCAATAGTAAAACATGCAGACAGAAGAAACCAAGTTTACTGAGGCCTAGGTTAGCGTTAGTATTTTATAAATGAAGGAGGATTCTGAGTTTAATAAAAGTGACATCTATGTGTTTATTTGTTTTGCGAATAATTTATACAGGCTGTCATTATAGAACTGACCATATTTCCTCACATATGTTAATTTTCCTGTATTCCTTGTATCTTCTCCTCTGCTGTCCACAATCCCAGATTAGCAGTTATGTGAGATCAAACACTGTTCTGTTTCTCTTTTGTTTTTGTATCCCTAGTCATCTGTCATTATAGAGCTTGGAACAGACTAGGTGGTCAAAATATGTGTTTTTTTATTAATTAAAGAACGTGTACATTTTGATGGGCCAATGGGAGAGAGAACTTCCCATGTTCTAAGTTTCCTGTATAGACAACTGAGCAGATTTTAAGTGCACCTATAGAAGAAGACAGCATTTTACTTGGAGGCCTTCCCACAGTAGGTGCATGGAAAGCTTGGCCTGTGAATTATCGTAATACTTTACCATTATTCACTAACCCAAGAGTTGATAATTCACCCTGTGCTGAAATGTACTTCCCAATTTCTCCTGGCTAAGCAGTTGCCTGAGTTGTTTTCTGTCATTTCTCTAGCAGGGTTACTTACTTGAAATAGTGATTTAGTGGTTCTAATTCTCTTTCTCTCCATGTAAACCCATCACATGGGAATTTTTTTAGCCAACTTCACTTTTTCTGGTCCAATGTCATTTCCCTGCTGACCAGGAGGATTGTAGTAGCGAGAAATGTAAAGAAGCACTTGAGCGTCAGTAATGAGTGTTGGCTCATCCTCCTCAGCCTAGAGCAATGTGTTGTTCATAAACTTAGGGAGACTGATGAAAAGGTTGTTTCCTTCACAGTTTTCATTTATATGTTTTCCTAACTTCTTATTCTTTAATATCAAAAATGAAAACTTTTTCCCCATATGGTGGATATGATGATGGGGATATACAGGAAAACTAGGTTGTTTTTAGATCACAGCACAGTGGTTGTAAGTAAGGGATTGTGCGTCAGAACAATCTGTGTTTGAATCCCAGTCTGTCACATGATAAGGAGTCCTGGGACCTCAAAAATTATGACTCAACTATTCTAAGGTAACTTTGCATACATGAGGTTAAATGCTTGGAAAGTGTTCATTGGAATTTACTAGCATTTTTCCTATGTTATTATTGCTTTAGTTGTTTCTGTAAAATGAGGATAATTTTGTCTACCTTACATATTTTTAATGCTGTTTTTAAACAATTTATGTATTTATGATTATTTATAAAATTATACTTTTATTGAGGTATTATTGATACATAAAAATGAACATATTTAATGTGTACACAATTTCATGTGATTGAATATATGCATATATCCATGTTGTCATCAAAAGATTCAAGATATTGAACATATTTTTCACTTCCAAAAATTTCCTTGCTCTCCTTTGCTTTTTAATTTTTTTGTGATAGAAATATTTAACATGAGATTTTTCCCTCAACAAATATTTAAGTGCACAAAAACTTATCGTTAACTATAAACACTGTGTTGAGCAGCAGATATCTGAAAGTTATTCATCTTGTATAATTGTAACTTTACATCCATTGAACAACAACTCCTCATTGCCCTCTTATCCCATCCCCTGACAACCACCATTCTATTTTCTGCTTCTATAAGTTTGGCTATTTTAGATAGTCTATGTAAGTGTAATCATGCAGCATTTGTTTTTCTATACCTGGCTTATTTCACGTATCCTAATAATGTCTTCCAGGTTCATCCATGTTGTCACAAATGGCCCTTCTAATTTAGATTATGTATGATGTCTTGACATGGTAATATTTAACAGAAAGTGTCTACCTCATATTAAAATCTAGTTGCTTTCAAAAGATTGCTTTTCCAATCCTAATTCTTTTAGTTCTAATAAATGACTCATCTATAAAAACAGATGGTGCAGGTATAGCAGGTATAAAATTTAGTGTTCTTTTTCAGGAATTACCCAAGCCATTGCCCACTAGCGCCTTGTTTTTGTAGATTATTCACATTAGCCAAGATATGGAAACAATCTGTGTTCGTCAATAGGCAAATAGATTAAAAAAAAACCTCTATTTTTTTAAATATACATACACATGCACACAAATGCACATACACACAGAGTAATATTACTAAGCCCTAAAAATAAAAAATTTTTAAAGTTTGTCATTCAACTCTTCTTTACAAATTGTCATGAACTTTCCTTAGTCCAATTCCCTTCCCCATCTGTCCTTATAAGACTGTAACTAAAGAGCTCAGTGCAGTACCTAGCTCAGAGGTAGAACTGAATAATATCATGGGGGTAATTCTTTAACCACTCCATCAGGAAGAGAAATTAGACCTTTTTTATTGTAGGCCACATGATTATCTTTATCAAACTGGAATAACATTTTCTAAGGGGAAACAGTTTCAAGAGGTTTTTTTCAGAAGCAAAGTATTATTCTCCAGATTGAATGAACCATTTAGCAAAATAAAACCACTTTTTTTCTGGTGGAAAATGTTTATTGCATACAGCAGTGTGCAAATAACTATGTTAATTGCTGAAAGAAAAAGAGCTAAAAGAGGATATTACCCTACCTAAAATTATGTAGCACTATATTGGATTAGGCATATTTGTCTGTAGACATAATAGATGACATGATAAAATTGACAAATTGTTTGTGTTCTTGGATGGAAAAATCACTAATATGTACTTAGAAATCCAGAAAGACCACTTGGGAGTATTGGCATTTTAGCTAGGAATGGTAGATTTAATAGGATTTCACTCAATGGACAGGATATGAGGAAATAGAATCAGTGTGATTACAAGGTTTCAAAAATAATTCAAAAAATTAGAAAATGAGAATGCCATTGTGAATTAGGTTTGATGAGATAGGAGTCTGGAGGTAGACTGAAGCCAGCCAAGCAGTGTGGCAGTCACGCTGAGATGTGCAGGTGGTATTAAAGCTATCAATTTAGATCTTAAAGTACTTTCTGAGAAAGAAAGAACAATGACAAAAGCTGAGTATTGTAACTTGGCTTCAAAAATTCTTTTGAAAAGTGAGAAGGTGTTCCAAATAAGTGACAGTAATAAACTACGGAATAGAGCAGGGATGGGAAACCTTTTCATGTTGGAATGCTGCATTACTTTAGCTATAATCAAATAAGGCCACATTCAAGAAACTTCAACCATATATACTTAAAATGGACATTATTTTGTAAAACTATAACTACTACATAATTAATAATTTCAAAAAAATGAAAACTATTTGTTAATTTTAAAGTTAACTAACCTTTTAATGACTTTGTCGGAAAGGATTTGAATAGCTGGTTGCAGCATGGAGCCCTGCAGTTTCAGTTGATCCTCTAGATGTGTATCAGTCATTTGTGACCTTAGAGGCGTCTTGATATGGGTCAGATAGGAGAATATACTTTGCAGCAATTAGTGGTGGAAAGCAAGAAAGCATTTTTTGGGCATGCTGCAGAAGGTGTGGGTATTCTACTGCATTTTTTTCCATATTTCAACTGGATCTTTCTTAGCATCAAACAATGACTTTAAAATGTCATCTGCTGAGAGCTCTATCAATTCTATCTGTAGTTCTTTAGATGCTTTGGTGATATCAACTAGGTCAGGCTGAAATGGTAATTTGAGTGTGATGCAATGATTCTCAAAGAACCTTATGTTGTATTCTCCAATTAATAGGTCTATAACAGCTGCATATTCTTCAAGTGATTCACATATATAAGCCTGCTCATCAATGACCTTTGCTAACTGGGAAAAAATGTTCATCTGAAATTTCCATTTGAAGAAGTGTTTTGAAAAAGAATTTTTTTTTAAATGCTTGGGATTTTGGGTCACATATTGTATACAGACTTAGTTTTACCTTGCAAAGAAATATTCAAGTTATTTTGATTTGACATGATATCACACAGAAATGCTGCATTCCTACAGAAATCTTCTTTCAATAATTCACATTGCTGATTCTATTCTTCATAAAATTTAATTATCTGTTCTCACAGAGATAAAATTTTGGCTAACACTGTCCCTGCGATAGCCAATGTACTTTAGAATGATATGGCAAATCCACATTGAATACCTCATTATTCAACTTCAGCTTGTTATGGAACTGACAATGTGATGTTGCATTTGCATGAATATAGTTAACAATGCTTATAACTTGTTGCAAAGTGTCACAGAAAATAGTAGCTTTAGCACAAAGATTTTGCTAATGCAAGATACAATGAAAAGAAATGAGAGCATGTGGATCTGTTTATACATTTTTTAATCTGTGTGATAAATCTTTCATGTTTTCCTGTCATGGAAGGTGCACCATCTGTGCATGCACTGACTAAATTTACCAAATTCAGTCCAATTTCTTGACATTTATCTTGAAACTTGAAGATATCTATTCCCCCTGTTCTGTTTGCAAGAGTACCCAAGTACCCAAGAGCAAGTAACTCTTCATAGCAAAAAAAATCTTTTGTTATGACATAAATGAAGTATAAAACCTATAGTATCAGTAGTATAAAACCAATAGTATCAGTTGATTCTTTGAAAGTGATTAAATAATATATATTTGGTTAATATTTAATACTTCCTCTTGAAGTATTACATTAAGTTGTTCTGTTAAGTTGAAGGCTAATTCATGCTGCTGATCAGTTATGGTTCTCCTTGAAAGAGGCAGTTGTTTGTACTTTGAAAAGTTATTGGGGTCTAAACATCCTACAAATTTGGAAATGCATTCTTTCACAATTTCTACATCACTGAATGGCTTTCCTTTTTTCCCTAAGTATATAAGCTACTTTATAAGTTGCTTCGATGACATGATTTCCAGTTCTTATTACTGCTTGAAAGAATTGTCTTTGCTTTTGCTTTTCATCTTATAATTTCTGCAATATAATCTTTCATACCTCTCCCTCTAATTTAAAATATTTGTGGTCCTTATGAGTGTTATAATGCTGATGAGCATTGAATTTCTTAATGTTGATATTGCAGTATCATGAAGCAAGTGAATCATCTTACCTTTAGCAGAAACAATATAATATTGCAATTCCCAATTCTCACTAAAAAATATTTTTTTTCCTTCAGTGTTCTCTTGTTCTTCTTTGACATGATGGGCTATTAAGGAGACAGAATTAAAAAATATTGTCGATCTGTGCAACTATTAACCAATTCCACTTCAGGTTTTTACTAGTGTTAATAATAAAGAGAACATTTCTAACAAATGATGAGAAAGGGCTTAATTTATAAAGATAGAGTAACTACTTGTATTCTCATTAAAAATAAGGAGATTCTAGTACATCTTTGGTTTGGGGTATTCAAGGATATTCCTGGAATTTCTACTTATACCTCTTCTTAGGATTATGAGCATCTTGAGTTTTTTCTACATTAATTCTTATGGCATCATTTGAAAGGAAACATGGGGTATGGAGTATATGTTTCTCTGAAATGACTGATACCCATTTTTGTGAGAACTTTCCATAAATTTCAGTTAGCAGTAATAAAAAAAGAAAATGTAACTCAATGAAAACACATTTGCATGAGTGTGTGAGCAAGTGCTTGCTCTCTCTCTCTCTCTCTCTCTCTCTCTCTCTCTCTCTCTCTCTCTCTCTCACATACACACACATGCACACACATACAAGTCATGCAGACACACATACCTCATCTGAGATAGAAAGTGATCTCAGGATCTTAAAACATATTTTTGGACTTCTGTTTCCTGGAAGATGGAAAACATCATTATTTCCCTTTTCCTTCCACTAAGTATAACTAAAAACTCTGGGCATAGTTTACTTAGAAAATAACCAATATTATTTTTATTCATATTATTTTCATTCTAATATTTATTTAATTTTATTTATATTATTATTAGAAAATAACTGATACTCTCCATAAAAATAACAAAATAATTGTGAACCCAACCCTAACCATTATATATATGTAATACATATATATGTATTAATATTTTTATATCTATCTATCTAATGCTGTTAACAAAGTACCACAAACTTAAAACAACAGAAATTTATTTTCTTATAGTTCTGGGGGCTAGAAATCTGAAATCAAGATGTTGGCAGGGCCGTGATTCCTCTGAAGTCTGTATGGAAGAACGCTTCCTTGCTTCTTGTACTTTCCAGTGGTTGCCACTAATTTTCAGCATCCCTTCAGTTGTGGAAACGAAACTCCACTCTCTGTGTCTTCACATGGCAATTAGCCCTGGATGTCTGCATCTCTCTCTTCTCCTCTCCTTATAAGAACACCAGTAATATTGGATTATGGTTCACCTTCATCTTAACTGGATTACATTTGTAAAACCCTATTTCCAAATAAGGTCACATTAACAGGTATTAAAGAATAGAATATGGAATATCTTTCGGGGCACAATTTAAACCATAAAACTTGGTAGCTAACAAACATACTTCTGAACAACTTATGTGTAAAAAAGGAAGTCTCAAAAGAAATGCAAATGACATTTAATTGAAGGAAAATGAAGGTTCAGCATATCCAAATTTATAGGACACAACTAAAGCAGTTCTGAGAGCAATTTATACCACTAAATGCTTACATCATAAAAAAGGAATGGTCTCAAAGAAATAATCTAAACTCCAACCTAAAAAAAATGGGGGAAAATGTTAAAGAAATCTAAAGTAAGCAAAAAGAAGGGTAAAATAAAAATAAGAGCAGCAATCAATCAATTTGAAAATAGAAAGACAATAAAGAAAATCAATGAAACAAAAAACTGACTCTTTGTAAAGATCTACATAATTGACAGAATTCTTACTGGACTTACTAATTTAAAAAGAGGAAGGATACAAATTGATAGTATTAGAAATAGAACAAGGGATATCACTACAGACCCTACAGATATCAAAAAGATAATAAATAAACAACTTTACTAACATAATTTGATAATTTTGATAAAACGAAGCAATTCCTCAAAAAAGAGAAGCTAGCGAAGTCACACAATGTGACATTCAGTAGTCATAAAAGACATTTATATTTAAAATTTAAAACTACCGAAAAAAGCTAAGATGGCATCACTTGAGAATTCTATCTGACATTTTTGTTTTAATTTCAGAATATTACAGGGGTACAAATGCTTTGGTTACATAAATTGGCTTTGCAGGCCGGGCGCGGTGGCTCACGCCTGTAATCCTAGCACTCTGGGAGGCCGAGGCGGGCGGATTGCTCAAGGTCAGGAGTTCGGAACCAGCCTGAGCAAGAGCGAGACCCCGTCTCTACTAATAATAGAAAGAAATTAATTG
>CAUYRT010071506.1:0-34051 GCA_963574885.1 Lepilemur ruficaudatus
CCAAAATTGAAGCAGCAATTAAAAACTTCCTAAAAAGAAAATTTGCAAACCAGATGATTTCACCCCTGAATTTTACCAGACCTACAAACAAGAATTGATACATTTCCTGCAGAAATTATTCCACAACATTGAGAAGGATGGAATCCTCCCAAACACATTTTATGATGCCAACATTACTCTGATACCAAAATCAGGAAAAAACGCAACTAAAAAAAGAAAGAAAGAAAGAAAGCTACTGACCAATATCCCTTACGGATCTAGACACAAAAATTCTCAGGAAAATACTAGCAAATCAAATTCAAGTGCTTATAAAAAAAAATAATCCATTGTGACCAAGTGGGCTTCACCCCAGACATACAGGGATGGTTTAAAATATGCAAATCTATACAGGTAATTCATCACGTAAATAGAAGCAAAAACAGAGACCATGTGATCCTCTCAGTAGACACAGAAAAAGCATTTGACAAAATTCAGTACTCTTTTATGATAAGAAGGCTTAACAAAATAGGCATAGATGGGACGGACTTACCTCAAAATGGTAAAAGCCATATATGACAAACTCACAGCCAACATCATACTGAATGGGGAAAAATTGAAAGCATTCCCACTTAGAACTGGAACCAGAGAAGGGCCAGACAAGATTGCCCTCCATCACTGCGTCTATTCAACATAGTGCTGAAAGTTCTAGCCAGAGCAATAAGACAAGAGAAGGAAATCAAGAGCATCCAAATAGGGACAGAAGAGGTCAAACTATTGCTGTTTGCTGACGATGTGATCTTATATCTATAAAACCCCAAAGATTCTGCCATGAGACTACTGGAATTGATAAACAAATTCAGCAAAGTCTCAGATGCTCAGCATCTCTAATCATCAGTGAAATGCAAATCAAAACCATAATGAGATATCACTTAACTCCAGTAAGAATGGCCTTGATCAAAAAGTCCCAAAACAATAAATGTTAGTGTGGATGCAGAGGGATAAGAACACTTCTACACTGCTGGTGGGACTGCAAACTGATACAACCTCTGTAGAAAGTAATACGTATGTGGAAAGTAATAATATGTCAAAGAGCTACAAGTTAGAACTACCGTTTGATCCAGCAATCTCATTACTGGACATCTACTCAAAGGAAAAAAAGACATTCTATAAAAAAGACACCTGCACTAGAATGTTTATAGCAGTACAATTCACAATTCCAAAGATGTGGAAACAACCAAAGTGTCCATCAATACATGAGTGGATTAAGAAAATGTGGTATATGTAGACCAAGGAGTTCTACTCAGCCATAAAAAACAATGGTGATGTACCACCTCTTGTATTATCCTGGATAGAGCTGGAACCCATTCTACTAAGTGAAGTATCCCAAGAATGGAAAAACAAGCACCACATGTACTCACCATCAGATTGGTTTTAACTCATCAACACTTAAGTAGACGTATAATAGTAACATTCACCAGGTGTTGGGCAGGTTGGAGGGGGAATGAGGGGATGTGTATATTCACCCCTAATGGGTATGGTGCGCACCATCTGGGGGATGGACACGCTTGATGCTCTGATGTGGGTGTGGCAAAGGCAATATATGTAACCTAAACATTTGTACCCCTGCAATATGCTGAAATAAAAACATAATAAATAAATGTTTATTATCAAAATACCACAATTTTAATGTAACAAATTTGGAAAATGCAGAAAGGATAATAAAGCAGGGAAGAAAGCATTTATACACCAAAGGAGGCATGGTGTACACCCAGGGTGGGGGAAATTTTCATGCCGTAAAGCCACATTAAAACAGCTGTTATCAAATAATGCCACATTCAAGTAACTTCAATTAGATGTACTTAAAAATGCACATTATTTTTTAAAACTCTAACTAGTATGTACTTAATAATTTCAGAAAATGAAAACTATGTGTTAATTTTAAAGATAACCCTTTAATGACATTGTTCTATATTCTTTTTGTTGGAAAGCATTTGCATATTTGGTTACAGCATGGAGGCCCACAGTTTCATTTGATCCTCTAGAATGGGTATCAGTTATTTGTGACCTTATGGGTATCTTGATTTGGGTTAGGTAGGAGAATATAGATTCACATCAATAAATAGTTGGAAAGCAAGAAAGCATTTTTCGGGCATGTTGCCGAAGCTGTAAGTATTCTGCATTTTTCCATATTTTAATTGGGCCTTTCTTAGCATCAAATAATGACTTCAAAGTGTCATCTGCTGAGAGCTCAATCAATTCCATCTATAATTCCTTAGGAGCCCTGGTGATACTAACTATGTGAGGCTAAAATGCTAATTTAAGTGTGTTGTCATGATTCTCTAAGTCATTGAACTTTTCATTATATTCTCCCATTAATATGTCTACAACAGCTGCGTATTCTTCAAATGATTTGCATGTATCATTCTCATCAGTCACTTTTGCTAACTGGGGAAATTTTCATCCGAAATTTCTTTCTGAAGAAGAGGTGTCTCAAAAAAGATAGCTTTTTTCAAAATGCTTGGATTTTTGGCCACACATCATATGTAGACTTAGTTTTACCCTTCAAGGAAATATACAATTCTTTTTGATTTGACATGATATCACACAGAAATGCTGCATTTCTGTAGAAATCTTTTTTCAATAATTCACATTGCTGATTCTGTTCTTCTTAAAATTTAACTATCTGTTCTTGCAGAGATTAAATTTTGGCTGACATCTGTCCCTGCAATAGGCATTGTACTTTAGAATGGAATGGCAAATCTACACTGACTATCTCATCATTTAACTTTAGCATGTTACAAAACTGATGATGGGGTGTTGCATTTGCACAAATATAGTTAATACTTATAACTTGTTGCAAAGTGTCACTTAAAATAGTAGCTTTAGCACAGAGATTTTGCTGCTGCAAGATACAATGAAAAGGAATGAGAGCATCTGGATCTTTTGATACTTTTCTTTTTTATCTCTGCAATAAACCCTTCATGTTTTCCTGTCATGGAAGGTACACCATTTGTACATTGACTCACTAAATTTACCAAATTCATTTCAGCTTTAAGACATTTATCTTGAAAGTTATTTAAGATATATATTCCCCGTGTTCTGTTTGCAGGAGTACCCAAAATGAGTAACCCTTCATATTGAAGAGAATCTTCTGTTATGACTGAAATTAAGTATAAAACCTGTGCTGAGTCAGTAGTATCATTTGATTCATCTGAAGTGATTGAATAAAATATATTTTCCTTCTGAAGTATTGCATGAAGTTCTGTTCAGTTGAAGGCTAATTCATGTTCCTGATCAGTTATAGTTCTCCTTGAAAGAGGCAGTTGTTTGTACTTTGAAATATCATTGGGGTCTATGCATCCTACAATTCTGACAATTCACTATTTCACAATTTATCCATCATTGAATGGCTTCCCTTTTTTCCTGCATATATAAGCTACTTTGTAAGTTGCTTCAGTGACATTATTTCCAGGTCTTATTGCTGCTTGAGAGAATTGTGTTTGCTTTTACTTTTCATCTTTTGGTTTCTACAATACAACCCTTCACATCTCTACCCCTAATTTAAAATATTTTTGGTCCTTATGAGTGTTATAATGCTGATGAACATGAAATTATTTAATGTTGATACTGGAGTATCACAAAGCAAGCAAATCATCTTTTGCAAAAGCAAGATAATATTGGAATTCCCAATCCCCATTAGAAAATCTGTTTTCTTCTTTCAGTGTTCTCTTGCTCTTCTTTGACATGGCCTGTTAAGCAGAGAGAATTGAAAGATACTGTCGAGCTGTGTAACTATTCACAAATTCTACTTCAAACAGAAACACAGTGCACACCATTGTCAAAAGCTGATAAGACTGGCATACTTGACCCCCATAAACTCTCACCAACCAGTCTCCTGTGGTAGTGGCGCCAGTCAGGCAGGTAAAATTAGAACTAAATCATGAGCTTAGCAGCCGTCAGTTTAGCCCTTTTGGCTTACTAATGTTCTATTTGTGCTGGTCAATCTGGGAGGATTATTTCATTGAAATTTTGGTATTTTAAATATGTTCATTTTAAAAATAAAATAAAAATGTAGAAGACCATCAAAAATATATTAATAAAAATAAAAGGATTTGTTCTGTAAAATTTGGATTCAGTCAAAAGATTGCACTTAAGGACCTAGAAGGCCACATGTGGCCTTAAAGCCACAGGTTTCCCACCCCTGGTATATACTTTGGTATACTTTGTTTTGGTCCATTTTTTGTCCTCACATAATAGAAAGTATTCTATATTTAAAAAATTATAAAAATTAAAGGGATATAGAAAAAGACAGTGTAAGCAAGACTCCTACATTGGGGTAGAGAGAGGGGTGCCACCTAGGTGGATGGTGGAGCTATTGATTGAGGTGTGGGATTCTGAGAGAAAAGCAAGTTGACCTCATCCCTCAACAGAGTTCTATTTTCCCCATATAATAGAGCGGTAATGTTTTAAAATGTTCAAAATTCTTTGATCTCTTGTTTAACTGTGTAAAAGATAAATAACAACCAAACGAAAAACTTTGCCCTCATCAGCTCTAGTCATTCATTTTCCTGAAGGGAGATTAAAATTGCAATAGAAGAAATTCCAAGAAGTAGTCAGTATGAGATGCAGCTCTGTTTTGCAAAATTATAGTTATGCAACCAGCTGAAGAAACAACTAGTAAAAGGCCCTAACGTGTGAATTTCTGGACCAAATACAACAAGCCAGGCTTTCATCTTAAGATAAGATTTTCCTGATTCCACCTGAGCCCAAGTGAGTCAGCACATGCAATTTTTCTGTAGTTGAAGGAGAGACCCCCATCTACTGTTAAGGTCTAGCTGCAAACAGAAAGAAGAAAAATAGAATGTACTAGAAGGAAAAGAAAAGGCTTTTATTTTGCCCTGAGGATTTTTAAGGAGAAAAGAGGAAAAAGGGATAAGAGTAAGGTGGTTGGAGAGGTGTCTTCCAAAGTGCCCTTGTGGCTTTAGCATGGACATGGGTGGGTGCATTAAGTAAACAGGCATATAATTGCTTAGGTCTCCAGTAAGATATTACCTCTTTGCTCTCCTATCGCTCTTACACTTTGCCATAGCAATTTGACCACACTATAAAATAAGCAGAGGGATTCCCTAAGATTTAGTTTTCCTGAACCACAAATTCTGTGTTGAGAAAATAGTAGGCTAGTGGGCAAAGACTCCAGCAGCAGAAGGTGGGCTGGTCTTTTGCTAGAAACTGAATGGAAGACAAGACAGTCATCCAGGAGGTGGCCACCAGTGAGAGGTGAGGTGAAGCTGATTCAGCTACAAAGAACTATTAGGCTCCCAGCAGACCAGTGGAGACAAAAAATCCCCAAACCACACCACCCAACCATCCATGCGCAAATAGATTTTCTTGTGAGATTTCCAGCATTTCTGGTTTTTGGTCATAGCCAAAAGTATTGCAAATCTGCTCCTATAGCTGAAACCTGATATGTGACTACAATCTTGGCCAGAAGCAGAAGTGAAAGGAAAAACAGGTATTCAAATGTTTCTGAAAGTTAAAAAGGCATTCTAAGAAAAATGGGGACTCTGGCACCCTCTTCCGTAGTAATCAAGCCTTATTAGCAAGAACATTAGAATGTTGGTTCCCAGCAGTGTCTGTGTGGAATGAAATATCTGTGAGCCAATTTCCTTTTTCCAAAGTGATCTAGATATTGCTCACAGAATTCTAGTTAGTTGGCAGAGGAACAAGTATTTAGGCAGAAATATGTCCAAAAATGAGAGGACTAAAGATATACCTCGTGTGCCTATGTATTTTACATGGGATCAAGATTAATTGGGTTTTGCTCCGAACCCTAAGAATAAAGCATTTTCAGCATTACTAGAAATAAACCTTGCTTTAAAAGTTTGTTGCAAGTGTAGTGTTTATGAAAAGCAAATTAGTATTCTATAAATTCTCTTACACATTTAAATTGATAAGCAGCTAAAAGAGAGACCCCGAAGCATTTGATGGGGCATTGTGGTAGGTGGACAGATTACAGGTCAGGGAGTGAATAAACCAGGTTTCTAATTCTGGCTCTGACCTCAATTTTAATATATTAGTTTGGGCAGGTCATTTAAGCTTTCTAGACCTTATTTCTTTATCTATAAAATGAGTGAATTAAACCTAGTTGTCTCCAGGGTCCCTTCCAGCTCTGATGTTTTATGGACCTGTAGTTCAAAGGTCAAAATCACTGGGTAACACAGCAGAATTCAGGAAGTATTTTTTGCACAAAAGTGATTTCCATTTGAATGGTTAGATATCAGAGCTTGGTCATTGTCCTAGATTCTAGGGACAGGTTAAGGGATACAGAGGAACAGAAGACTGACCAGTAAACAGAAACACACATGCAGCAATTTATCCCAAATCCATTTCTTGCATTTCCCTACAAAGAAGCCAAAGGTTAATAATTAAAGGAAGTTAGTGTATAGACCATTAGAAATAAGTATTATCCTCCTAAATGACACAGTTCTGCTACATAATTGGTAACACAACTAAGGAAGCATTTAAGAGTGACCTCTATTTCAGAAAACAACAGTTAACACAAGATATTTCTTAAGGGAAGTAGTGGAATCCCACACATTTGAGACTCCTAAAAATGCACTCAAAATAGCAGTAAATATGATGCCACAGGCAATAATCTGGCACTTGCAAGCTGATAGACTTGATTAGCAAATAGGATTTCTCATTTTTGTTTGTCATGTTTCTAAGAGGAAAATGGCCATCCAGAGAGAATATGGTTGAGAACATAGTGTCAGATCTATACAAACATACTGGCTTGAATGAAAAAACAAAAATCTATCTCAAAGATGCTATTTTTAAAAAATTTAACTTACAATTTTGAAAATTGAACTTGAAAGAATACTACAGGGAATCCCCATATATTCAGCAATTGAGAATATTTTAGCACATTTATTCTCTTTCTCTCTCCCTGCCCTCCCTCCTTCCCCACCTCTCTATATATGTAGGTATGTGGATGTGTATGTGAGTGTATTTATATGTATGTATATATACTCATTGTCATTTTAATTACTATCATTATTGTTAATTTACTTGAAAATAAGTTGCAAATATGAAGACCTTTTAGCCCTAAATCCTTTCTAAGAAGTTTATCTCTTTCATACTTGTTTCAATACAATTATCAAGTTCATTACTTATAACATCAGTGCAATGCTATTATGTAATGTATATTCCATATTCAAATTTTACCAGTCGTTCCAATAATGTTCTTTATAGCCATTTCTTTGTCCTTGCCAAGGATCCAGTCCAGGATCATGTGTCGCCTTTAGTTGTAATGTTGCTATAGACTCCTTTAATCTAAAATTTTCCACTTTTCTTTGTCTTTTATGACACTGACATTTTTTGAGTTTTGTACAAAGTCTCTTGGGTTTTTCTAATGTGTCTTCATGCATGTATTGAGGTTATACATTTTGAAATTAATACAAGTACATCATATCAGGAGGCCTAGGATGCCAGTTTGTACCAGGTCTAGTGACAATGAATTAGCAGAGGTAGCGTCTGCCAGGTTGCCACACTGTAGAGTTAACTATTTTTTTGGTATTAATATATTTTGTATGAATATTTATTTTCTTTTAAATTTGTATGCACTAGTTTTAGCATCCACTGATGGTTCTTGCCTGAGTCAAGTATTCTTACGATATTGCAAAAATGGTTGTTTATAACTCTATCATTCTTTTGGTATTTATTAGTTGGCATCTTATTGTAAGGAACAGCTTTCTCTTCTTTTTGTTTAGCATCATTAATCATTGTGATTCTTAAATTGTCCCAGATTCACCAGTGTGCAATATTTCCTTTTAAAATCTTTTAAAATTCTTTTTCATTCCTTTGTCATGATCCCATCTTTTTGTTATGGATTATCATCAACAGAGTCTTGAGAATTTAAAAATAATAATTTAAAAAAAAACATTTTAAGTTAAAGTCATGTAACATAGGCCGGGCGTGGTGGCTTACGCCTGTAATCCTAGCACTCTGGGAGGCCGAGGCGGGCAGATTGTTTGAGCTCAGGAGTTCGAGATCAGCCTGAACAAGAACGAGACCCCGTCTCTACTAAGAATAGAAAGAAATTAGCCAAAAAACTAAAAATAGAAAAAATTAGCTGGGCACGGTGGCACATGCTTGTAGTCCCAGCTACCTGGGAGGCTAAGTAAGGCAGGAGGATTGCTTAAGTCCAGGAGTTTGAGGTTGCTGTGAGCCAGGCTGATGCCTTGGCACTCTAGCCTGGGCAACAGAGTGAAACTCTGTCTCAAAAAAAAAAAAAAAAAGTCATGTAACATAAAATTAACCATTTAGAAATTGTCCATCTACTAATTCATTTAGTATATTCATAGTGTTATCCAAGCACCACCTAGATGAAGTTCTAAATATTTTCACCACTCAAAAGAAAACTCTGTACCCATTTAAGCAATCATTTCTTGTTCTCCGTTTCCCCTAGTTCTTGGTAACTACCAATCTGCTTTCTGTCTCTATGAATTTACTTACCCTGGAAATGTCATATAAATGAAATTATACAATATGTGATCTTTTGTGTCTGGATTCTTTCACTTAGTATAATATTTTCTAGGTTCATCTACATGGTAGCATGGATCAGTGCTTTACTCCTTTA
Source organism: Lepilemur ruficaudatus (assembly GCA_963574885.1). Classification (NCBI taxonomy): domain Eukaryota; kingdom Metazoa; phylum Chordata; class Mammalia; order Primates; family Lepilemuridae; genus Lepilemur; species Lepilemur ruficaudatus. The sequence goes on from CAUYRT010071506.1 coordinate 8,618, forward strand.
TGACTGAATAATATTCTACTGTTTATACCATATTTGGTTTATCCATGCATCCACTGATAGATATTTCAGTTGTTTCCACCTTCTGACTATTGTGAATAGTGCTGCTATGAACATTCATGTACAAATATTTGATAGAGTACCTATTTTCAGTTTTGAGGCGTATATACCTAGAAATGGAATTATTGGATTATATGGTAATTCTATATTTAACTTTTTGAGGAGCCACTGAACTGTTTTTCCAAACTAGCTGCACTATTTTATGTTCCCGTCAGCTATATGTGAAGGTTAAACTTCTCCACGTTCTCATCAAAACGTATTATTTTCCTTCTTTTTTTTAATTCTTACAATTCTAGTGTGTGTGAAATGGCATCTGGTGGTTTTGATTTGTGTTTCTCTAATGACTACTTATGTTGAGAATCCTTTTATGTACTTGTTGGCCATTTATCATCTTTGGATAAATGTCTGTTCAAGTCCTTTGCCCATTTTTAAAGTAATTATTTGTCTTTTTGTTATTGAGTTGTAAGAGTTCTTTATATGTTATAACCTCTTAGTAATATATAACATATTACTTAAAAAATAAAAAGTACAAATGTTTTTAAAGTCATGATTTTTTTCTGATCTGAAATTTAAGTGAGAGAATTGAATGAATAATCCTACCAAGAAAAATATCAAATAGATAATCCTTTTAATTAACTGAAATTTGAAGATATTTCTATTTATATATACCATTGAGAAGTACAGGGTTGTTCCATTTTTATGTATCTAGGGTTCAGTTAAAATATCATATTGTATTTTACCAGCTGTCTCAGGTACCTTCAGTGTAGCCACCATGATGCGACAGAGCATTGTGGAGTCCCTCAGTGAATCAGTAATCTGATCTCACTAGGGAAATCATTTTAAATGCAGTTAATATTTCCCTGATGAGGTTCAATTTTGCAAACTTATAATGTCTAGTTTCTGAAAACAAATTACCCTGGTTAAGTTTTTATCACTCTTATTTTCTTAATCAAAATTGTCTGATTACCAGTTCCTTTCTAAACAGATAAAATTTTTATTTAACCAAAAAAATCCAAAGTGTTTTCTAGCTGTTGTCTCCATATATAACTACTTTCCTGTTTATTATTATTCGTGCACTGAACATTAACCACTATTTGCCATGACATCCGTAATGCAGCCATGAAGCATGCTAGTTTAAACTTGGGTGGAATGTTTTGGAGCACATGGGATTGCTGACATTTTCAGGTGCAAAGTCATCCTTTTGAGGTAAAGCCCAAAACCCTTTACAGTTTTGTGGTGCTCAATTTTTTTTCAATTGAATTTATAGCTTTCTTTTTATTATTCAAAGCTTCTTTGGACTTTACACATTGGCAGGTGTTTTTCTCACCATCATTTTACATCTAGTTCTACATTCCTGACAAAAATGTGAACTACTTTAGCTAAAAACTGTTATTCTTCCAACCTATAAATCTGTGTTGTGAGGTTCTGGGTAATATTTATCACCTTTCTTCTGTTATATATGGACTATCTTTAAAAGAGGGCACCCTGCATGTAAAACTTCAGGGATGTCAGTACCTAAGGCTGAAATGTGGCTTATGTGATGATATATTTGCAAATAGTAGAAGCACTTTTTGGTAGGCTGTTGTCCTGTCATTGGTCATGAAAGCTGGTTCAGTAGCATATTCTAGAAAGACGGGAAGAGAGCCTGGGGGTCAATGTTTCAGTGTTTGTGCCACTGTCCTCCCACCTCAGCTTTCTCTCCAGGAGGGAGACCAGTTCCAGATGACCCCATCTCCCCTCCTCATCTGGACCCTAAATGGTAATTGGGTGGGAATTATGAACAGTACCTCAGAGGGTCTCAGGAGACTCACTGCTTCATATATTCACATGCTTATTTGTGTGTTTGGAATCCAAATGCTACTAAACATTAGTAAATATAATCATCCATCTCTGTTATAATTATTGATCTCTAAATAGCAATGAAAAGACATACAGATTTTTTTTTTTTGCCTAGAAACATAGAATGTTGTATTTTAAGAGAACTTAGAAATGATCCAGTATAATTTTCTAATTTTATAGCTGAAAAACTCAGGTTCAGTATTCTCTTTTGCCTATTATTATAGATTACTTCATTATTATTCCTTATTTTATTAAATGTTTTAAGTTCAAAGGACAGCCAACAATCATCTAGTCCAAATATGTTAAATAAACAACATTTCTGCTGCATCTTGCCTGTGGCAGACATTGCTAATTGATCAAATACTCCTTCTCACTGAGCACAGAGCATCCTCCTTCATGCCCAGCAGTCACCGGTAAAAAGGAGTTTGTACAAGGGAAGGAATTTATTTGCTTTACCAGATCTAGTACAGTCCCCTCGATTTAAAGATGGGGCTATTAAAGAAAAATAATAATGAATCTATTTGCTTAAGTTACAAAAGGAATCATTTACCAAGCAGACCTCTTGAGCCTTGGTAGACCGTCCACTCTACTTTGCCTGAGCGTATCCATATGCCCAGGTGAGTACCAGACTGAATACTGAGGAAACCACAACTTTCTCAAGGAATTACTCTTTTATTGTTATTGACAAAGAGATAGCTGATTTCATTCCCTGAATAGCCCAATATTTCAATGGACAGAACAACAAAAGGGATTTGAGTTAGACTTCTGAGTTGTCTTTTCTAAAAATAGAATGACCTCATGGTTCGTTCTGGGAAATTTAAAGTTCAAAGAATAGAGTCTTTTAATGTTGCTATTCTCAATATTTAAATTTTGGTTGGAAATTAAAGGGAGCTTTTTAATTGGCTTATGGTAGCACTAAGATTTTTCTTTCTATTGCTAGAAGTTGATATAGTGTTATTATAAATATTAATAACCATAATAACTTGGAATGATCGTAATTTGTTACTTGATATTTTTCCTCCAAAACATTTTATTGTTTGATTAAAGAATCTTTGTGAAATTTTAAAGCCCACACCTTGTGCAGTTTGTTGTTTTCCCTCCAGAACTGTGAAGCAGTACCGTTTTGCAAAACATGTATAAAATGGCAACCTTAAGCTGCATATTGATTTCATGAAAGTATGAAGACCACTTTTTCTTGGTGCTCCTTGCATATTAATTTATATCAGCTTGGAAATGTGAGAAATTATTTCATACTGAATAAATTTTTCTCTGTTGAAATTTATTGTGAAATGTTTCTTTTCTACAACGAAAAATGCTGCCTGTCAGTCATAAATATTTTTGCAAAATGATCAGTGATACGTGAAATAAATTTAGCTACCTGTCTTCTCACACACTTTCCTTCTATTATTCTGTATTCTCTATGGTCTCTTTATATATGTACATGTGTGTGTATATAGGTGAGCATGTATACATATGCTGATACATACATATGCTATACTTCACTGTTATTTGATCTCTAGTGCATGTTTGTATGATTTTGTTTGGGGGGTGTGTGTGTTTGTGTATATATATTCAGTGCTTCGCACTTCAAATATCCTGTTGGTACATAGGTTAATTCAAGGATTACTAAGCACTCAGACTTGTTTGAAGGACTTCGTATCTTTTGCACACATCGCCAGTCACTTGCTGAAATTATCTTATCTGTTGGAGACTATAACTATGCATTTTCCTAGTTGACTGCCTGTTTCTCTTACTTTTATTTCTTTATCCTCTTTGCAATTTTTCTTCTGCCTGTTGTAATGGAAAGTGCATATTCTCTGCCATTAGACAAACCTGGGTTCAAATCTCACTTTTACCACTTCCTAACTGTATAACTGTAACTTTAAACAAGTTATCTTTTTACCTTTTTGGGCCTCAGTTTCCCCATGAAATAATGCTTTCCTGTGTCAGTGACTTTCCTAACAGGGAAAGAAAAAAAAATGGACCAGTCAGATTAGGAGAAATTGAAGAGGATTATTTGTAAAGGGACTTATTTAATTACAAATGTAATTATCCAAAGGAAGAAGTGGAAGAGGAGCAACTTTCTGTCAAAGAGGGACACAGCCAGTCTGAGACAGTTCTACTGGGAGAGAAACACATGAACAGATGCCAGCTTCTCCCCACTCCCTCTCTCTACCCCTTATCTGGGCTCCCCATCGGTCACACTCAACCTTAAACCAGAGGTTAAGCCTGTGTATGTAATCCATATGGTTCAGCCCCCAGGTCAGAGATCACGTCAAATGTAAGATTTTAAGCCAAGTATAAAGTTAGAGGTAACAGTCCCCAAGACTGCCCTCACCTCTGATACCAACTGCATTTGGGTGGAGGGTGCCATAACTACTTTCCAGTTTCATAATTTGTTTGAGGGACTTACATAACTCTCCAAAAGCTGTTATACTCATTGTCATTTATCAGAAGGAAATGACACAAATTAAAGTCGGCCAACTTAAGCACATAGTGCAGGTTGCAGAAAAGTACCAATAACGAAGCCTCCATTGTCCTTTTCCTGTGGCGTCTGGACACATTGCTTTCTGGCCTAAATGTGTAGCAGTATGCATGCAGTATTGCTAACGAGTGGAGCCTACCAATCGTGGTGTTCAGAATTTGTAGTGGGGCTCCGTATACATAGACATGATTGATTGCTGACTTGCCCATGTGGTTGATCTCAGTCTCCAGACTGACTGATACCATAAGACCTGAAGCCTCCACCCTAAGAAACATTATTGATTTATATGGTGTGGCCAGGCTTTACCCTAAATTATATTGTGAGACTATCCAGCATGACCCAAGTCCCCCAGGAAATCAGAGACACTGGTGACATTCCAAGGGCCTAGAAATTACCTACCAGAAGCCAAGGGCAAAGGCCAGACCTCATTCTGGGTAAGGGAAAATCCTGTACTACACAGTAGAAAAAAGTGGGGAAGGTGGATCTGGAGATGCAAAAGTTTGGTCCATTGCTTTTGAGAATTACTTAATTCTTAAGATTAAAAGAAATAACCAATGAAAAGCACCTAGTGTGCTACCTGGAATATGGTCCCTGTCTATTTAAAATGTTATTTTCCTAAGTAGTTTCATCGATCCTTCTCTCCTTTTCCTTCAGAAGTATCATTTGTTTCTATGCCTTCTCCTTTATTTTACTTACTGATGATCATATTTTAAAATCTCATTTATTTGTTTATTCTTTGTTCATTAATTTATTCACTGAGTAAGTATTTATTGAATGCCTGCTTTATCCCGGTACAGATGTGGTTCCTGTCCTCATGGAATTTACAGCCTAGTATGAGAGACAAACAACCAAGCCAACCAGCCCTCCTCCGTACCCCCACACACATGTAAATACAAAATAGAGTAGCTCCAAATTATAGAAAAACTTTAAGGAACAGAAAGGGTACTGAGTTAGAGAACAACAGTGGGACTATATTAAATGGGGAAGGAGATAACCTTAAAGCTAAGATGCTAAAGTTGTAAAGGAGCCAACTCTGAAATGATGGTGGCAGAGGGAGAGCATTCCATAAAGAAGTAGTATTCCCTGAGGCAGGAAAGAGCTTGCTGCAAAGAGTAAGTGAAAGAATGTTCATGTGCTAGAACACTGTGAGTGAAGAGCAATGAAAAATGGAAAACACAGATTTTAATGGAAGTGTCACAGGAAAACCAATGAAAGAGCTTTGTGCAAAAAAAAAAATAATAATGATCGTTTGGTTTGTACTTTTAAGTATTATATTGGCTGCACTTTGGACAATTGATGTGTTTTGTAAACTGGGTGGGAACAAAGTGGAACCCGAAAGACCTCGTAGAGTCTATTAGAGCAGTCAAAGAGATGAGGGTGTCATGGATGTTTGAGGGGATGGTGCATATGGTGAAAAGCCGGTGGACTTGAGATGTATTGGGAGGTAGGTTGACAGACGGTGCAGATAAGGAAAGTGAGGGAGAGGGCGTAATGGAACACGAGCTCTGGCCAACTCTCTCACTTTTGGCAGTTGATACCAGTCTGAACCAGAGGAGACTCTCCATAGATTCACAGCTTCATCATTTCCAGCTCCTACAGGCAATGCTACCTGGGCTTCCTGAAGACTATCCAAGACCAACAATCTTGCTTGCCTGGATAACAAAGTCCAGGCTGAGCCAGTCAGCCAGCCGTCTGTGCTTTGGTCCTGGCATTACCTGCTTTATTGACCACCTTTTCACCAGTGTGTAAGGTTCACCAGCCAGTCTGATTAGCCGCTGTGCTCTGAATCACATGTCCACTTCTCTCCAGTCTGTGAACCTGACTTAGTTACGTTGACTATTCAACTCTTACTTGGTTTTGAAAATTAGCGGATAGACCATCTCCTGGATGAAACTCCTCCCTTACCCCAGGTGCTTAAAGAACCAGATTTCACACTCATAGACATGCAGTTTAAGAGTACAACTAGAAACATGAAAGCGTGAAGAGAAGCATTGTTCTCTTCCAAGTCTGTTTTATCTTTTCTAATGCTTAAAAAATTATAGAAATGTTGGGATGTTTTAAAAAGGAGCTTTCAGTCCTAACTGGGTCTAAATCCCAGTAACCTAATGTCATGGGTTTCTTACAGTTTGTGAGAGTGAAATTCATCTACGTAAGTGAAATACCTAAACTTTTAAGATAGTATCTGGCTCCAAACAGGAAGAGAAAGTAAGCTCTGAAAATACACACAATGTTTATTTTCCCAAGCAGCTTTTTAAAAAATAAGTATCTGTACTGATGCATAATAATAAACTGTTCTAGAGTTCTTAGTCGCCCTAAGCATTTTATATGAATTAATTCATCTAGTGGTTTTGTAAAAACAGTGAGATGAATACTAAATCATCTCCATCTTTTAGATTTAAGACTGAGGCTTAAAAAGCTAAGATAACTTGCCCTAAAGTCTTACAACCAGTAAGTAATGGAGCCAGGACTCAAACAACTTCGCTCCTGCACATGCCTTGTTCCAAACCCCACTGTGATGCCTGTTCGTAGAATTCCCGCCAAATACAGTGAATTTAAAGCTCAAGGTTATATGCAGGCATGCTGGGGGAAAAGAGTGGAATTCTTGAGTATTATTTCAATTTGTAGATTTATATTATCGGGTTTTCCTGAAAGGTCAGAAAATAATAAGGTGTGTGGGTAAAATAATGTGATTTCTTGTATAAAAGTGGGAATGCAAAATTGAGGGCATTTTTAAACTTGAGCTGTGGGTAGTACCTGCAAATGCAGTTAAGATAAATGAATGACTAGTTCACATAGTCTTTCTGAATTGTCAGTAATAGGCTTGGTTAAAAAGGTCATATCCATCTTGATAGCAAATGAATATTTATTTTTTTTAAATTTGCTTTTTTGGCTTCCTTGGGTTTATTACACTGCTGTTTACAAAAATAAATCAGTGCAGACTTGGCACATTGCAGACTCTGTTTTCTAGACACTGAAAGAAATGCTGGCAACATTTCCATTAGCTTACTAACTAATGAGACAGCACTGGCTACTTTCACAGGACTTGAATTCTGGCAAGAACAGTACTTTTTTTTTTTTTTCCCACAATTAGGCATTTAATCTTGAAGTTATTACCATATGCTGTAAAGTCAGAAATATATTTACTTACACATATGCTGAGTGAAAAGGCTCTACCTTCTCGTGGTATATAGAGTGCCATAATTGTAGAAGTGAAAAAGCCAAGGATATTAAGTTTACCCTTGGGGAGAATTTGTTTTGAGGTTTCCTGTCAAAATTCTTAGCAGTAGCTCAATGCCTATCCCACTTGATCAGGAGAATATGTAAATGACATGTATGTCTGACAAAATGCATAAAAATCAATCCAGTGGTTTGATCTTAGACCCTGGGAGGACAGAGTTGATAATAAGATAGAATCTTTCCCTTGTGAAGTATCCAGTCCAGCAGAGGAGACAGGTCTGTAATAACAAAATATTTTGGAGAACTAAAAGCTGGGTACTATGGGCTATGATTGTGGACTACAGAGGGGAAAATGCTTAATTTCTCCTAGAACAATTAGAGAAGGCTTAAGTTTTTCGCTGTCATATATATATAAGTGCAAATCCTTTAAACAATGCGCTTAATTTCATTTTAGTTTATGGTCCTATTTTACACGGCTTAAGTAGTAATGAGTACTTATCTACCATGGGTGAGATGTGAGAAAGGGACATGAGGAAGGAAAAAACACAATGAGCAAATCTCAAAGTGAGAAAATACAATGATTTTTTTAATAGAAAAAAAAGATAGTGATTTCTGATTTCAAGGGTTTCGTTTTTTAAAAGCAGAAATTTTATAGTAAGGCTCAAGTTTGTAAATGCCGGATTCATTCTGAAGGTAAGGAAAGGTGACAATAATTTGGATAACTACCTATGGGTTTCTATATACTGATTTACTTCGTGAGTTCTTCAAGCTTCATACTTAGGGAAGATGAGTTGGAAGGTAGTGTGGCAAACTGAACTATATGGATTCTTTTGTCCTTAATTGTCTCATTTTCATAAATGCTACAAATTTATTTTTTTTAATTTATAATAGGAAGAACCATGTTCTCTTGAATTTTAATGTTGTTTGTGATTTTGTTCTTAGTTCGTATTTAATGGGAACAAACTACGTCCTACAAACACCAAACACCAAGAATTCTTAAGCTTATTTTATAAGAATTGTTTTCTTTTTTAAGTCTGAAGTTTGGATTATTTTAAACAGATTAGCCAGGACATTTCAGAAATAAGACTAAAACACACATTATAATTTTGTAGTGACATTAGTATAATCCTGGTATAAAAATTGTAGATATCTTTTTTATTAATTGTCTTTTGTGCGAACTCATAATGATGAGATTGTCTTTGGGATGACAGCCTGAGCCAGAAACGATGTGGCTTTTACTCTCTCTTTAGGGTGCCTGCGTCTACATTTATATGGCTTTATGAAAGAAAAAAGAAGAAAACTTCACCTGTTTATGGGAATTTGAGGCATTATAATTTTTAGTTGATCAAATTCTGCCTTTTGTAGAAATGGAGATGTTAGTTACTTTGGGGCTTTATGTTGTGATCATGAGAGTTCTGCTAAAGAGCCTGTAGAACACAATTTGGATAATATTTAATTTAGAATATATGTTATAATACAGACACACAATATATATGCTGTATAAATGTGCATGTCGTATTTATATAATTGTAGAAAATCTCATGGAAAAGAATGTTTTATAATGACCACATATTTAATAGTAAGGAAGTTTTTATAGTGATTATTTGATTATTTTTTCCTATTGCTGAATAATTGAAGGTGACATTTCATCAGGCTTGAAAGCACCAAATAATAGTTAATGAGCATTCAGTTGATTAGAATTTTGATCTCACAGTTAAACCTAACATCCATAACCCAAAAAATACATTTATTCCATTTATTACATTTAGTACCACTGACAGGTGTTAATTCACTGATAATGTTGACATAAGTTACCATTTATTCAGTTGCATTTAATATGTATACAGCTTTCTATGAGTCATAAACATTGTTAAACCTTTAAGATAAATGGCCATAGCATATTAACCAAGGGATAACTTTTACTTGTCATATTATTTTTAAAATTCTCACATTTCTTTTCTGTAAGACTTGCAAAAAAAGATGTGTTTGGTGTTAGACTGTAATGAGTAAGAATTGCAATTTTAAAAGACTATTATTTTAAAAACCAACTTCTCTTCTCTGACGATGAAATCTCAAGACAATATAAATACCTCCAATATCCCAGAGGAATGGAAGATGCAGATGGCTATTGCCTGTCTCATAGAAGGCATCAGTCTGCACAAAAGGGGAAAGCATCATGCCAATGAATTAAATGTAGGAAGCAGGCTCTGAAAACTTCAGAGAAGGGGGAGTACTTTAACATTAGTTATTGTCACTGGAAGCCAAAATGGTGTGTCCTTTATGAACTCAAAATAGAATGTCATTAACAATTTAGAAAAATTGTATCTGTGACCAAAAATGAAAGAATTCAAGGTAATTACATTTAGAAGTGAAATCCAGCTTAATATGACAAACTCTATTAAGTAGATTTGGGGTTCTCATATGTGGTTGATTCTTGAACAACACAGGTTTGAACTGCACAGGTCCACTTACATGTGGATTTTCTTTTGCCTCTGCCACCTCTGAGACAGCAAGACCAGTCCCTCCTCTTCCTCCTCCTCCTCAGCCTGTTCAACATGAAGATGACTAGGATGAAGACCTTTATCAAGATCCACTTCCACTTAAGGACTAGTAAATATATTTTCTCTCCCCCTGATTTTAAATAACATTTTCTTTTCTCCAACTTTCTTCATTGTAAGTATATAGTATGCAATGCATACAACATACAGAATATGTGTTAATTGACTGTTTATGTTATCAGTAAGACTACCAGTCAACAGTAGGCTATTAGGAGTTAAATTTTAGCAGAGTCAAGAGTTACACTGGAGTTTTCATCCACGCAGGGGGTCAGTGCCCCTAACCCATGCAGTTCAAGGGTCACCTAAATTATGAAAGAGCTTCACATCAAACATTTTAAATATCTTAAATTTATAGCTATTTGGAACAATGTTGATGATGTTGATGTATCAATAATTAGAGGGAAGGGATTTAATCCTGTGAGTGTCTTTCCAAGTAAATATAGTGTGTAAATATAAAGGCTTTCTTTCCCTCTCTTTTTACATCTCAGTTTTCATCTTGACTCCAGGCTTAAGAGGCAGGAGGAAGATATCACTGAGCAAAATTGTCACAGTCACTGTCAAGCTTGGTTGGCAGAATGTCATTAGTGTAGTGTTTTATGTAATTGAATATTTATAGATGATAAAGCCTGTATTACTGTTATTCATTTTATTTTTACTAGATTTTTCCATAATAACATTAATTGTTTTAAATGCTATGTCATGCCAAATAGGTATGAGTATACTCAAAGATACATTAGTTGGTTAAATAAACAACTTCCTCTTAAATGCATCTTCAAATATAAAATTAGAGATGAATTTAAAATAATATAATGTATTGATACTAGGCTTTAATTGATAAAATGTAAATTATGAAAAATATGAAAACTCATATTTTTAAAAACTCATGTTTTTATTAAACATGCCAATTGTAAAAGTACTAGCCTAGTACTGACACATGTACATCATAATAAATTTCTGGTGTTAGCATGTACTAGCCACTTCGTATCTCATGATTATAAGAAGGCATGTTCAAATATATGTATATTTACCCCTTAGGCTGGTTTTATATACTTATAAGTCATTCTACTTCCTCCCCTGAATTTCTTTATCCCTTTGCCTACTATGTCCTTTGAAGCTTAATGGATCATTGTCAGTCAGTTATTATTATCCATTCTTAACCAAGGACAGCAATTAAGCTTGTGCAGAGTGGCAGAGAACTAAGTCCCAAGGGTCCAATCTAAGAAAGCAGTTAAGCAGTTTGCTAAGACAGGTGGGGCTCAAAACAGATTGGAAACCAGCATCCAGCAGAGAAAGGTAGATAATGTAGAAGAGAACAGAGGCCCAGGCAAGGGTTTGTGAACAAATTAGGAAGAGAATCCCTGATAGGTATTTTAGCAATGGAAACAAGCTTCCAAAGAGGAAGAAAAGACAGTGAAGTATGAGAGCTGTTGCCTTCTGAGGTGGGAGCTTCTTGTATGTAAGTGTACAAAGGCACAGAACCACATTCAGGAAGGTGCCAACTCCGTGACTAGAGAAATGGGTGAGGACAAGGTCAGTGCTCTTCCTGGCAGTCACTTTTGAGCCAGCCCAACCAACCATTTTGTTTCCTATTATTGCTATTTTTTTGTTTGTTTTTCCAGTGGAGAATATATAGATTGAGCATGTAACTTTACTAATAATTCTCTTCTATCTTTTGCTATTTTGTTCTTCAAATTTATCACATTGAGAAGACTTATTCTGAACTGTTAAAGCATTGCCCAGTGGAGAAAGGAAGCAGTATAGAGATTTTCCTCTTGAGATTGATTTTAGTGCCTGGTGTAAGGAATACACATTCCGACAGTGGGAGGTGCTGGCACGGTTTCATTCTCCTCTGGCCATGCTATCTCTCCCGAGAAGGTATTTTTGGTCATTATGTTCAGCTTGAAAACCCCTTCTCTTCTGCGGTAACTAACATTCTCCAGTGTGTGTCTGAGACAAACGGCCCCTCATGGGTTTCTGTAGGGATTTATGTGCTCAGTTCCTGAGACATAGCTCATTGGTAAAGATAATTCTGCATCAGGAACCATTTGACATTTCTTGGGTACATTTAAATGATATCTTGTAAAGACTGCAAATGGTTTAATTGGGCCATTTGGTGTGCCCCGATGCCAAGCATATGTGCCAGTTGATGTCCCTTTGATAGTTTCTTCAAAATGAAGTATTTTTAAATGTCTTCAAGACAGGGGAGCTCTTATCGTGGTTAAAAAATAGCTAAAGAGAGAAAAGGACATTTAAAAAGTCAAAACAACAGAATGATTAAAAAATCTTCTGTCTCAATGGCATAGATTTTTTGAAAATTGAGATATCAATGTACAGATGAATTTGTGAATTCGTGTATATTAAAATACATCAAGTAGAATTGTTTTTAAATGCAGTCCTAAAAATATGTTTCACAAAGAAAATGGTGGTTTTAAATATTTTAGTGCACTGATTTGCTTCTTTCCCTAGTGCCTCATTTTTAATTTTTCCTTTTATTGCAAATTACCACTTCACTGATTCCTCTGATAGTAACGATTCACATAAATCTAATTTCTCTTTGAAAATGAGGCTTTTTTTTTTTTTTTGGATTACCTTACCTCACTACCATAAAGACCTTAATTAATTTGAATTAACATACTAAATACAAAATGCTTAATTTGTTTAGCAATTAAGGGTTTTATTATTCTACAATCTGATATGGTTCCCTCTTGGTAAGTCTTGTGGAATTGACACAGCAGAGATACACTTATTTGTCAGAAGATTATTCAGTGCATTTGGCACAGAATCGAATTTCCTATCCATGTGTTTGTTGGAATTCTTTCTGGACTATATTTTATTGTCTGTCTTGTGATATAGATAGAGCTAAGCTCATGTGGTGCTGAATTTTGGTGGAAAAAAAAACAAAAACCTATTAGGAGAGAAAAGAACCAGGGGAATGAAAACACAGAAGCTGGTTATTCATTTAGACCTTAGAGCTGGAGAAGCACCCGTTTAGACTATAAAATCCCTGTGTTCTTTCTCTGAAGGCTGTTGATACTCACCAATACTCTTGGTAGAACCTAAGATTTAAAAAAGAACTTTCAATATATAAATGCTTTGAAATTTTTTATAGTGCCTTCTGTGATTAGCCACAATTAGAATGAATCAACTATTCTTTTTTTAGCCAACTTATGTCTCAAAAGGTAGACATTTCTCAAACATTTTTCCTCATGAAATTTGTAAGCATGAAAGCTTGAACTATTAGTGAATCTCTGAGAATTTTTATATGGACATAAGCAGCCTTGCATTTTTAGAGAATTGTTTATTAAAGGGCTTCAAAGCCCTTTAGACATATTTTCTGATGCTAATCAGAATAGAGGTGACTCTTCAGAAGGCACAGAACCAAGACTGGTCTTCTCAGGTTTCTTTGTCTTGTACTCTGTTCACTAGATGCATTTACTCAGGACAGTTTCCTGGAGACTTTCCCAGGCTCACCAGGGAAAATATTCAGTGGTCTCAGAAACAAAATAACTTACAGACATAAATGAAAAACAAGGCACGGTTTTAGTAAAAATGCTGACAACATAGAAATAAACAGTCACATACTAGTCCCTCTTTGCCTTTATTTTTGGAGGAGGGAGATGCATAAAAATACTTTAAATACCATTAAAAAACCTAAACCACACCCTCCCTTTGTAGGGTGCTGAATATTGTTTCTCTTATCCGTTGTGGCCAATAAGTTTTAAGTCAGCTTTCTCATTTGTTAATTTACTCAGCTTTCACTGAGTTTCTCTAGACAAGAGGCCTGATGACTAAAACAACTTGAATGCATCCTGTGTTTTTTACCTGATCCAGTTCTGATTTCCTTTCTATAGCCCATGGATATCACAGATAAGTGTTTTTAGGGGAGAAAAAAAAATTTTTTTTGCAAGGATGTCTAGTACATATTGGGAACAAATGTAGTTGAACCCAAAAGAATGTATTTGCTAAGCTGCTATGCATAGATAGGGAGTGAATAGGCCCAGCACTGAATCACCCACCAAACAGACACTTACACTACTAAAATCTACACATGGTAGGTAATTCACATTATCTGGTAAATTCGCTTTAAAAAGACTGTTGATCTACCAGGTAAAAAGCAGAAAAAGAGGTTTCCAAAACCTCTTTAAACCAAACATCATACCTTAAACTTGCATTTCTGGCCTCAAGTGATCCTCTAGCCTTGGCCTCCCTTCCAGAGTGCTAGGATTTCAGGCATGGGGCACCACTCCTGGCCTAAACCAGACAACATGTCATTAACATGCCTAAAGGAAGAATGTATCAACACAAAGGGGATGAGAGAGGGTGGACTAGCATTTTCAGTATCTTTTAGTATAATGTAGATACTTTGCATAGGTTTTCTTTATTCCTTACAACACTCCTGGTAGGTTTTATTGCCCTTGTTTTATAGAGAGGATAACTGAGCCCATGGAGGTTGCTATAATTTCTCCTAAGTTTCAGAAGAGGGAAATGCCAGTTATAATTTGAAATCTGGTGAATTTGGCTTCAAAATCTGTAAGATTCTTTACCAGTGCCATCGGTTTCTATGGACTGAAAGCTTCTGGGGAAATTAGAAAAGGTTTTTATGAATGGACCATCTATGATTATCCAATGAGTGCTTAATGAATACCTATTATATACTGTATTCTTAGAAAGGAAACTGTTGAAGCACAATTATTTACTTTAATAGCACTATAATAAAATACATTTCAGAATTTTAGACTATGCCTGCCCCTCTAATCCACCTCCCTGCACCTCCGTGGCCACCCTGCACCCCCTAGCATATACATACACCCGTAAATCTTCCCCACAACTGGTGCAGGAGAAACTTAAGACTCAAACCTTTGACCAGGGAGAGATAAGTTACCTTAAAATCCTCTTTAGCCAACCTCTGCTCCTTAGGTTTGTTAGGTGAGGCTCAGACTACTGTGTCCCCTGTGCTCTCTGATGGCATATTCCAATGGTCCTTTATTTCCTCACCCTCCCCTATGGGAGGTATGGGATTCACAGCATGTCAGTCAATTCTCTGTAAGTATCTACTCTTTACAATTTCTGCTTTAATCCCCCTATACCTTTAGAGTACATGGTGAACTGTAAAACTGTTTTTACTATTTCCTGTGCAAGTCCTGTAAAAGTGGTTTAGCGTTTTGTTTGTGCCTGAAATTTGTTTTGGAAGTACTTAGCACATAGTTTTTTGTTCTCATCCTTTTGTGGCTTCAGATGACCAGTTCATCTGACAAAGAGACTCAATTTAATATCCTGTTGTTACACACTTTTTTTATGAAGGAGGAAAATTCACTAAGTAATATAGAATTTAATTGGTGGATCAAAGGCAAGAGACATTCCAAGATAATGACCAAATTCTTACAAAGAGTGATCAGTTATTTGGAATTTTAAAGGAACTAAAATGTCACTTAACTGTAGTCTGAAATCTTAATATCGCTTAACACTCTTTAGAGTATCAGTATCATAAAAATCAATGCTGTAAGCTTAAAGAGAGTAGTTTCGTTAGCATTGAAATTTTAAAAGCTGCCTGGAGGTATTTGGCTATCTATTTAAGTTGGTCTCTGCTAATAGTTGAGAACATCCCAATGTAACGACTCTGGGTCCAATTAATAGATAATTTTTCCTAGATTTCAAACTGATATATGTAGCATTTGGATATGCCAGGTTCTCTTCTGAGTGCAGGGACCAACTTCATATTTTTGTAGTACTTCAGAATAGTGCTTTGCAGAAGATACATGCTCAGGAAATATAAATTACTAAAGTGACTCTATTTATGATCCCTTCTTCCTACCTACTGTAAACAAGTCTTTTCAGAGTCGTTATGAAGCACATTTCTTGGAGATTTTGCTTTAATAATCACAACATGTTGACCACGTAGATAGTATTGTAGCATGTATTTTAAAATATTACTTTGCTTGTTGACTTATTTCACAAATACTTGTTGACTGTGGTGGTGTTGCAGCCCCCATCCCTCTAAAAAAGCATCTAACAATAACCTGAGTCAGTATGTGAAGTACTGTAATTAAGGCATAATACATACCTCAGTGGGAAAACAGGATGGGTGTGAGCAACTGGTGGGTGGCAGTGAGCAAGGAATTTACCCAGAAGGTGATATTTGAGTCAGTTCTAGAAGGATGAGAAAAGACATTCCCAGCAGAGGTGACATGTTTCCATCACAGAGAGAGGGAATAGCAAAAGTGTAAGCAAGTGGTTCTCTGCTTAGGAGCTGAAGAGCCGTATGATCTTGAACAATTGCCTCAGTCTTCTTGAGTCTCAGTTTTCTTATCTTTAACATAATGCCTATCTGATAAGTTTTTGGAGAATTAGCTTATGATGTAAAGCTCTTGGCTTAATACCTGTTACACAGTCAGCATTGGAAAAATGGAGGCAGTGGATATAAAGTTCCCAGCACGAGGCGTGGCAAGTAGTAAACACCCTGAACTGTAAACTGTATTATTGTTACTGTAATTTCATCCTTTGTTTCCTTTCTCTATTCTATATAGACTTAATTTCGTTTTTAAAATAAAACAGAAACTAGTAAAGATTAGTTCCTAATCCAGGTTTGGGACATTTGATGACAAATTATTTGCAATGGGACGTTGAAGGACAACAGAAACTCAAATCGTTCAATGACCCTGGAAAAGTAAGCTCCAGTGACTCAATTTCCTCTTTGATTAAAAATCACACTATGCTTTTAGCTTTCAAATTCATTTGGTATTTTGACCATGGATCAACATGGAAAGCAACAGTAATACTGTGGTAGAAGGAAGTATTTTGTTTGGTAGAATTAAAAAGGTTTGTGAGAAAACTTAAATTTATTTACCACTTTTCTAAGAGAGTACTTTATTCTGCAAGACAAGGGGTCTTGAGGTCAGTTTGTTAGCTGAGTGTTCAAAGCAGCATTTTTAGCTAGTACTGCTTACAATTGATTAAATCAGTGTGTCTAGAGAAGTGCATTTTCAGTAAGAAACTGTTAAGAGAAAAAGACCCAAACTCTGTAAAATAATTTAAAGAGATTCATTCTGAGCCAAATATGTGTGACTGGCCCAGAGGACATCACCTCAAGAGATCGTGAGAAAATGTGCCCAGTGTTGCTGGGTGACGGTTTGGTTTTATGCATTCATAGAGACAAGAATTACATGTAAGACCCTAAGTCAATAAGTGGAGGGCATACATTGGTTTGCCTCGAAAAGGCTGGACATCTGTATGTGTGTGTGTGTAATAGGTTATAGGTGGATTTAAAGATTCTTTTTGATTTGTGATTGGTTAAAGAAATGAGGCTTTCTCTAAAGGCTTGGAATATTTTAATTTAAGATGAGAGTGTCTGTTAATGAGAGACAAACCTCTGGACATTTAGCAAACTCAAGTGACCTGTTGAGTAAATGGGTGGCCTGCAGGTATGGTATAAGCTTTGTTTTGTGTGGCCTTAGGCCTATTAATGAGTCACAAAGGATATCTCCAAGAAGGGAAGGGGGACATGAGGCATGTCTAACCTCCTTTCTCATGGCCAGCAACTCAGCTTTAGGGTATTTCTTGGTCCCCTTTGCTAAGAGGAGTTCCATTCAGTCAGCTGAGTGAGGAGAGGTATAGTTAAGATTTTATTTTAGTTCACAAAACTGAGTTCACAAATACATAGCTCTACCTAAGTCACTCTCTTTCTCAAATTATCATATTCATTTAAAAAAACCCTGTTCTTTTTTTTTTTTTTTAACATGGTGGAATAAAGAAGCTAGAAGTTTTAACTCAGAGGAAGACTAAGAAGATACAGTTATTGGGGCTTTATGCTGTTGGGCAGCTGACTCTCAGTTTAAAAAGAAATCAGAATGTAGGGTGAGGGAAAATGTGCCCTTTCCCCCAAAAGTCTGCTGAAAGATCAACTGACAATTAAGGCAGATTAATAAGAGAAAGGTTAATTACCATGTGCATGGAGAGAAAGCACAGAGTGATTACCTAGTATCCCAATGAAGTTCAGATATTTTTATACATGCCTTTTAGAGGGGATGGGGGAAAATGAGGAGCATAGGTAATTCTGTTTAGGGGTGAGAAAGGGTTGCAAAGGAAGATGTGTGGATGGGGGAAACAGACGGACTTGTAAATAAACATCAGAGACTGGTATTATGTTTTAAATGGCTGGGGCTAGGTCTGGTTGCATTCTGTAATATATTGAGATAACAGGGAGAGGAAGGAAAGTCAATTTCCCCTTTGGTCTTTTGGTTAGGTCAATCCTGTTTATGCAGCTAGAGGGAAAGCCTTTTCTAAAGGCCTGTTAATCTCTAAGAGCCTTTAATTCAAAATATTCTTTATTCCAAGGAGTCATATTTGAGGGTGAAATTTCCTGACCTCCTTCAAGAACAATCCTCCAGGGTTGCAGATTTTTGAGGTTTGGTGTCAAGGCTGATCTGCCAACCCATTCACTCTGGAAAGCTGAGGAGGGTGTTCTGGCCAGCCTTATCCCAACACTTTGTGCCTGTGGGTTCCCCAAGCAAGGACAGGAATTGTTCGTGATCTTCTAATATGGGACTAGTCACTTATCTCTTGCTGTGAGATCACTGTCAATGCTAATTCACTGTTGTTCTAAGTGAAATAACCATACAACTTGCAAAGCCAAATATGCATGCGTTTCGTTTCTCTGTTCCTTTTGTGAACATCTCTGATACTGGCTATCGTCTCCCTCTGGTTCCTTTACTTTTCCTTGGATGAATATTGACATCTATATACCCCTTGCAAATCACTAAATAAATGCCACATAGGCACTGGTAAAATTCTCATCATGTGCATCTCATGTCCCAACTTTTCAGACTTGAGTGAAGAACAGTGGCTTATACATAGTGTATTACAATTAAATGCTGAACAAGTTACCGAAAGTTTCGTACTTCTCCCCAAGGCAGAATCAGAACAAACAAGGACAAGTGGTTTGAGGGGAAAAAAAAGATAAGCTTATTAATTTGCTGGCAAATGAAGAGGGCAGCAGACTAATGTCTCAAAAGACCACCATCCTTCCTTTAACCAGAAAAATAGGACTTTTTAAAGCGGGAGTTTCAGTGGTTGGGCTCTGGTCTATGTGACCAGTGTCACACGTCATGGCTTCAGGCTGCTGTTGTTTAACTATAATTGGTGGTTTCTGTGGACTTTATCTCCAGTGATTATGATCTTGTGACCCTTGTCTGGACAATTCTGTTGAGCCATTTCCTGTGGTATAAGATAATAGAAAACAAACAGCAAAGAACATTTTTCTGCCCCTTTAATTATTGGCCTCAGGAACAAATGCAGGTTTTAATTCCCAAAAAGGGTGGGGAGTATTAGGGAGACGACTTATAAAACATTTTGTTGCCCTTTTTCAGACCTTTACCTCTGTTACAAATATGCCTGTATTACCAAAACTCAAATCTCAGGAACATTTAGAACAACTCCCCATATGAAGCCTATTTCCATTTCTTTGACTGAAACCACATAAAAATGTTTCTTTATGATACTTAAGAGAAGTAGTATGTTTCTTATCTCTTTTAATTGCTCTGCACTCTTGTCTTAGCATTATTATTTCTGAGGTTGAGGACGTTTGAAGGGTAGTCGGTCTCTGGTGAGTTACCAGTTTAGTGATTAGATGGTTGGCAGTTTCCTGGGATTTAAGCCCTTTAGAAAAGTGGTTCCCAAACTCTTCTGCACATTGGAATCTTCTAGGAAGTGTCAAGAAATACTGTTTCCTGGGCCCTACCCCCAAAGAGGGTGATTTAATTGTTTGAGGTTATGGACTGGGTTTGGAATTTTTAAAAAGATGCCCAGGTAATTCCAATGTGCAGACAGTTTTGAGGATCACTGTCTAGCGAGCTTTTAAAAATACTTGTGCTTAAACTCCAGTTCATACCAATGATATCAGAACCTTTCGGATGGGGACTCAGGAATTCTTATTAAAATACCCTAATGTACATCCAGGAATGTTAAAATAGTAGTAAGTTAAGGGTATGAAATATCTGTTGGGTATCATTCCTAAAAATGGAAGCTTTCAATAAAACCAACCAATTTATTTATTATGCCTTCAATTACTGAGTAGTTTCTAAACAGTTGGGTCTTATGAATTAATTTACTAAGCATTCTAACTAAACTCGTACTTAATTATAAATGTGTATTCTTCCTCCTATCTCTAAGTAAACTATAGAAAATGAATATGGGATAGCTTATTAGTACTCCCTCATAAAGACAACTGACAACAAGTAATTAGATCTGGGTTTCCCTGCTACTGGCTCTATTGCTCCATAGTCAGTCTCGTAGTTTCTTTTACTGAACTCCGTGTCATCTCTTGAAGTGCCACTGACTTGTGGCTATAGATGTTGCTAGAGTTTTATAGGTTCTCCTTGGAATTAGTTAAGGAGTCATCTATAACTAGAAATATTATAGTCAGCAACGGCCTTTCTTTAGCAATCTATATAGAGGTTCACATCCCTTTAATCATTAATTCTGTAAGTATTATTAGCATCTTCTATGTACCATGTATTGTGGTAGGTTTGGGGAATACAATTTATGAATAAAACATAGTTCCTGACCTACAGGAACTCTTAGTCTGTTACAATTCATTATTATGAATGCTAAGATAATGGTAAGTCCAGGGTGCCAGATACCTATTTTTTGGTATGGCTCACCCAGCGGTGATCACTTGCTCTCTTGCTCCTCCTTTTTGAAATTGGATTCAGTAGGTTTCTCTACTGTCCTCAAGAAGAGCTATACATAACCCTTCTGTATCCCTTGTCCTCCTTAAACTGATCAGCAGTCTGCTGAGGAGAGAGACTTAAGTAGAATCTCAACACTGGTAATGTATTGCTGCCCATTGATATGTTGGTTCACACACATTTTCTGGATACCTCTTAAATGGCAAAGAAGTAAATTCTCTGAAGAGCTAGGCTCACGTTAGTTTATGATTCTCATTTAATTTATTTTGCCATACTTGTTCTGAGGTAGGTATCTTCATTTCATTGTCTAGATAAGAATGGCAGGACATAAAATGATTGTCAAAGCAGATGTGAAAGAAATGTGGGGAAAAACTAAGTTTCTTTATTTACCGTTGTCCACTGTCTTTTCCGCTAAATGACATAGACTTTGAAAAGTTGCTAATGTATGACTTTGTTCTGTGACGAGCATCATTTATATAACAGATGAAGGGCTTCTAGGCCATTCTCTGAGTGAGTCCTGGTAATGCACTCTCTTACCATACAGGTATTGTCATCTTAGGCAGAATAGGCACCAAGGGACGATGTATTGCCCTGTGAAGGGTTTAAGAACCTAATAGTGGATGCTGAGCCTTGCTAACAAGCTCTCTACTGCAAACCCTAAGTGAGAGCATGATTAGATGCAGAGCCAAGAATATCATTTGCAAAGGGAACAATTCTTCATCACCCTCAGATTATTAAAAAACAATAGCTATCCCATCTAAATATGTTTCATATTTTTTGCTGTATAAACTGTAAACCCAGGCTTTTCAGGCCAGTGATTTTCCACATTTATGCTATCATCTTCCTGACAAAGACATTAGTATATCCAAACTACCCATGTTAGTATTAACTATAATTTTTAAGACACCTTTTTCATACAAATTTCAGTTATTTTTATGCCCTATTATCAATTAAGCTTCTGAAAACATTTTGCCAATTGCTATGTTTAATGTTAATATTACTTCTGTCCCACTCCTTTCTCTGGGTTCACTTACCTTTTTGCTGAAGAGAAGGGCAGATCCAGGTTGTAAGGCCTGCGGCTTGTACAGTTTTGAGATCTTCTTGAAGAAATACAAAATTACAAATGGAATTGTATATTTATTTTTTTAGAATAGAAGAAAAATATGTAATAATTATTGGAGCTTTAGAGATAGGTCCTTTCATTTTGAGATCGCTTTAGGCAGTTTACCAGAAATGGCCATAGATGTGCTTTTCTTCTCTGGAATATTCTGTAACCTTCAACAATACCTTGCATTTTAGGGGCTGATGCAAATGAAGGGCCCTAAAGATCAAGTCGCATTAGCTTATAGTAAATCTACCTTTGAATGATACATATATTTTATTTGGCTCATTCTTGACTAATAGTTTAACTGGTGTAGAGTTCTATTTCCTTGACATTTATAAGATAATATTTAATAGTCCTCTGTAATCTGTTGATGATAAATCCATTGCCAATGTGATTTCCTTCTCAGTAGACGGTTTTTGTCTTTCAGGTAGCAATTAAGCTATTCTCTTTATCTTGATGTATTATAATTTCCCTATGATGGTTCTACAGGTGGATTTATTTTTTGTGTTCCTGCTTGGTCCTCAGTGCATACTTTTCCATATATCTTTCTTCAGTTCTGGAAATTTCTTATACATTATTTCTCCCAATTTTTTTCTTTTTCTATCCCTCTTTGTTTTACTGTGTGACTCTTGATGTATGTGGGAGCCTCTCAATCTCTCCTTCATGTCTTTTAATTGCTCCTTCATCTTTTTCTATTACATCATCTTTCTCGATGCATTCTGGGTATCTGATAAATGCTATTTAAATTTTACTAATTCCCTCTATGGTAAGTTTACAGTGTATTCAATCTATTTGTTTTATTTCAATGGCTATGTATATTTTATTCTTATATTTCCTTTTTCTTTTCTTTTCTTTTTTTTTTTTTTTTTTTTAGATAGGGTCTCATTCTCTTGTCCAGGCTAGAGTGCAGTGGCATCGTCATAGCTCACTGCAACCTCACATTCCTGGGCTCAAGCCATCCTCCTACCTCAGCCTCCTGAGTAGCTGTGACTCAGACACATGCTACCACACCTGGCTAATTATTGTACTTTTGTAGAGACGGGATCTCACTGTGTTGCTTAAGCTTGTTTTGAACCTCTGGCCTTAAGCGATCTTCCTGCCTCAGCTCCCAAATTGCTAGGATTACAAGTGTCAGTCACCATGCCCAGCCTTATTCCCATATTTCTAATTGCTTCTTTTTCATCTGTACTTGGTATTGTTTTATTTCGGTCTGTCTTAAATTTCTTATGCTTTATTAACTAAGATTTCTTCATTACCAATCTGTAGAGATGGCAGGAAGAATGCTACTGATGTAATTATTTCTGGTGCTAGCCTAAAAAAACTATTATATCAAGAGTCATACAATAATATTAGCCTTTTCCAGTACTGAAACACAGCTTTTTACTGTTCTGTTTGTTCTTTTCTTTTATGTTTAATTTTTAACCCAAAGTATGTAAACGGGAATGAATTTGTACCTAAGGAAAATTTTCAAATTCAGCTAACATGGAGAAAATAAAACTGTGCAAGACTGAACTGGCAGATGTCAAATTTGCATCTCATTTAATGTTTATGTATTTTCCTATTGGCATTTTGGGGTGCTGCATAAATAAACTGTTAAGATGTTAATGTTGGGAAGAGGAGGGATAAGAAGGTGGGACCTCAAGTAACCATAAAATTAAAGGCTTCCTGGTTGAGTTAATTATGATACCTCATCAATGTACCATATTAATACTTTTCTAAATGCCATTTTTTAAAATTAAATGATGTATTTAATTCAAGAGAAGCCTTTAAGAAAGAATCTTATTTAAGTATTTGTTTTTCTTTTCATATTTTGAAAATTAAAAGAGGGTATGATAGATTGACCTTGGCAATTACTACAGGTTGGGAAATTAGCTACTGATTGAGATTACAGGAATGTGTGTGGATTGGGTGAGGCACAGCGGAGGTATAGGATGTTTGTGAGACAAGTATAGTCAGCAGAATCAATAGAAATAGAAATTTGACTTCTTTTTGCCCTATTCACTTTTTTTTTCTTTTAGCAAACAGGCTCCTGCCCTGTCACCCAGGCTGGAGTAGAGTGGTGCCATCATGGCTCACTGTAACCTCAAATTCTTGGGCTCAAGTGGTTCTCCTCCCTCAGCATCCTGGAGAGCTATGACTATAGCCATGAGCCACCAGGCCTGGCTAATTTTTAAAATTTTTTTGTAGAGATGGAGTCTTGCTCTGATGCCCAGGGTAGTTGTGTACTCCTCGGCCCAAGTGATCCTCCGACCTCAGCCTCCCAAAGTGTGGGGATTACAGGTGTGAGCCACAGTGCCTGGATCCTCACTGACTTTTGTTTGTTTGTTTCTTTTTTCTTTCTTTTTTTTTGATTTCAGCCTATTATGGGGGTACAAATGTTTAGGTCGTGTGTGTTACTTCTCCCCTGTTTCCTCCCCGGAGTCAGAGCTTCAAGCATGACCATCCCCCAGATGGTGCACATTGCACTCATTATGTATGTATATACTCTTCCCCTCCTCCCCCCTCCCATCTGCCCCACACCCGATAAATGTTATTCTTATATGTCCACTTAGGTGTTGATCAGTTGATACCAATTTGCTGGTGAGTACATGTGGTCCTTGTTTATCCATTCTTGGGATACTTCACTTAGTAGAATTGGTTCCAGCTCTATCCAGGAAAATACAAGAGGTGCTATATCACCATTGCTTCTTATAGCTGAATAGTACTCCATGGTATACGTATACCACATTCTATTAATCCACTCATGTATTGATGGGCACTTGGGTTGTTTCCACATCTTTGCAATTGTGAATTGTGCTGCTATAAACATTTGAGCGCAGGTGTCTTTTTTATAGAGGATTTTGTCTTCTTTTGGGTAGATGCCCAATAATGGGGTTGCCGGATCAAATGGTAGATCTACTTGTATCGCTTTAAGATATCTCCATATTGCTTTCCACAGAGGTTGAACTAGTTTGCAGTCCCACCAGCAGTGTAGGAGTGTTCCTATCTCTCTGCATCCACGCCAACATTTATTGTTTTGGGACTTTTTGATAAAGGCCATTCTCACTGGAGATAAGTGATATCTCATTATGGTTTTGATTTGCATTTCCCTGATGATTAGAGATGTTGAGCATTATTTCATATGTTTGTTGGCCATTCTTCTGTCTTCTTTTGGAAAGTTTCTGTTGCTGTCCTTTGCCCACTTTTTGATAGGGTTGTTTGATTTTTTTCTTGCTGATTTTCCTGAATTCCATATAGATTCTAGTTATCAGCCTTTTATCAGATGTGTAACATGCGAATATTTTCTCCCATTCTGTAGGTTGTTTGTTTGCTCTTGTGACAGTTTCTTTGGCTGTGTAGAAGCTTTTTAATTTGATCAGTTTCCATGTATTTATTTTTGTTGTTGCCGTGATTGCCTTTGGGGTCTTCTTTATAAATTCTTCGCCTAGGCCAATGTCTAGAAGAGTATTTCCAACGTTTTCCTGTAGAATTCTAACAGTTTCATACCTTAAGTTTAAGTCTGTTACCCAGCGTGAGTTGATTTTTGTGAGA
>CAUYRT010071507.1:0-13627 GCA_963574885.1 Lepilemur ruficaudatus
AGATACTGAAGGGGAAAATTGAGAGTGAAGAATATGTAACAGAGTGGCCTCAAAAAATGACTATTTTCTATTTCTTTAAAACATCCTCCACTTCTTTTTGAGAACTAAAACCTGCATCTCTAACTCAGGCCAGTGGTCAGGAGGGGCAGAGTAAGTATTTTGTTATTTGTGCTTAGGCATATGGCCCAGTCCAGACCCGGTAAAGGGAGGTCCTGGGTAAAGTCTGTGAGATTGTCTTCAGTGGAGATGGGATGATCAGAATCATCACCTATAGTTGAACAGGAATTGCCTGAAGCTGAGAACCCCTACTTCAAAAGCTCTGTATTTCTGATTTAAGGATGATGGCATTTCATACAGGAGTCTATATCCTCCTCCTTTTGTTAGCAAAGTAATAATATGTCTCTTTTCTTCCTCATCAAACCAAAACTTCTTCTTCTGATTCGACCTTGTGTGCAAGTGGCCAAACTTTTGGTAACATCATGTAGCCTGTTGTCCATCTCTTACATACTGCATGGAGTGTTGGTGATAGGTTATACCTTATTTTTTTCTTTTTTTCTGAGTTTTCCTCAATAGTGCACAACATAAGTGTATTACTCACTAGCCTTCAACAGATTAAAATACGGTGTATAATGATTTATATCCAGGTCACTGTAAGCAGGGACTTAAACATCTCTATGAACATATTTCTACTCTGCACACCTGCTTCCATAGTAGCTTTTTGTCTTCACAATGGGTAATGTGATTTCATGATGTGAGTTTTTACAGAATGCATGGCTCCAAAGAACACATGATAGGTTCCGTAGAATGAAGAAGACTAAATTATAACAGGATGTTCTCTGTGTTTTTAGGGCACAGTGGATTATATATCACTCAAAGAATACATCCCTGAACCAAAAATCTATTGCCCTGAAAGCAGAAAAAAGATTTATGTTCCTTGCCACTGATATTTCTCAGTTTGGCTTTTAAAGTGCACAGTCATGTGGATCAAGAAAGGCTGTAGCAGATCCTACAGATTTACTGCTAATAAATGTTTAAAATTGGAGGTTTCTGAGATATGTGATGGCCAGGCATATACCTTTAAACGAGTGTTTATCATAACTCAAAATGACAACTGAGGAATGGGAAGTATGAGGGGGAAGAAGAAAAAGGATGAGTCCTTGGAACTTAATGGTGCTTCCAAAAGCAGGTTCACCTGTGTTGGAATCAAATATGGTATGAAAAGCTCCTTCACTTTTAATTCCTTACATGCTGATATATTTCTGGAGGCCACGGCTTTCTGCTTTATCTTTGTATATTTTATTTTTCTAATACTAAGATAATGCCTTTTAACCACATTTTTCTTTTCAAATAATTTTAGATTTATAGAAAGCTGCACAGATAGTACAGAAAGTATAAACTTTCAGTTATCTAGAATGTTAATGTCTTACATAACCATAGTATATTTGTGAAACCTAAGAAATTGACCATGTTACTAAACCATTAACTGAAATACAGTTTATCCTCAAAATTGACCACATTTACTAATAATTGCATTTGTCTATCCCAGAATCCAATGCAGGAGACCACATTACATTTACTGCTAGATGTGTTACTTATTTGTTGCTGCAAAGTAAATGACCACATAGCTCAGTGTCTAAAACCACACACACTCATTACTCACAGTTTCTCTAAGTCAGGACTCCAGATGTAGATGATGGGTGAGGGCGATTTCTCAAGTGGAGGATGGGCTGGGGATGGATCCACATCCAAGCTCAAGTGAGTATTGTTAGGATCCAATTCCCTGCTGGGATCAAGGAGATTTCACTGGTAAAATATTCCAATACTTTAAAGTATTAATCCCAATATATTACAAATGCTTCAAAAAATAACAACAATGAAGGAGAAGAGGAAAATTTCTATTTTAGACAATGAGTAATTTTACCCTGATACCATCCATAACAGAAAAAAACATTTCAGGAAAGATAAGTTAATCCAATTTTGGCTTATTAACATAGAAGCAAAAATATTCAAGGATATATTATCAAAACAAATCAGCAACATGTCAAAAGGATTATAAAGTATGACCAAATGTATTTCTCAGACGTGAAATTTGGTTCAACATACAAAAATAATTAGTGGTATCATTATGTTAATATAATTGTAATGGAAGCTTTTCATTCCTGAGCTCCCTAGTGAAGGAACAATTGCTCAAAACACAGCATTAAGGAAGAAGGGGAGAGGCCAAAGTCTGAAGGAGAAAATGCCCTCCTCACCTAAGTTTTTCCCCTTATTTATTTCCATGGACACATGCAGAAGGTCAGGACCATTTGCCAATTTAACAACTTTCATACAGGTCAGCTGTTTTCAGCTGACCTTTGCACACAGCAAACAAGCAGCTTTGGCCAGGTGTTTTCGCCTGACCCGTCATTCACTCTGCTCATGTTCTTTTCATCCATCCATCCTTTCTTCTAGGCCCAGCCCCCACATATCCCCCTTTTTGTTTACTTAAAATTAGAGATGGAGTGTGAATAGGAGAAAGAAATGTGTAAACTTCAGCCAGGGTCTTTTCACGTTGGCACTGGAAGGTCATCAATTGGCAGATCTGTCCTAGAAAGTGAAAAAGATAGAAAGTGACAAGACCAAGCATGACCGGTTGACAATGTAGATATTTTTGGGTGGTCACGGAAATGCACCATGTGGTATTATGTAAGTGGGTAACACACACAGGAGGATTTAGAGGAATGATAAACTACTGACTCTGTGATATTAAGTGAGTCTGTTCCATTTCTCTGCCAGGAATGTGGAGGCAACCATACTCCTCCAGTCCATGTCGAGTCATTGGCAGACAGAGGGATCTCTGAGTCCCACTGTGTTAAGGGGTTTAAACACAGGTGGGTTTAGGACATGAGTCCAGTAAACTGTGGCTGTACTTCCTGGGAGAAATAAAAGGAGAGAAAGGCTACAAAGCAGCCCTCGGAGTACCTGACTGCTATTATAGGCAACAACAGCCAAATACACCAGAAAAGTGTTCCTCTGTGTAGGAGGAGCCCCTAATTGTGTTATCATAGCTGACGTCTGTTTCTATAGCTATTTCAATTGACGCCAGGTGATCCTGGGCACCATTACCCATGATGTGTTACGTGTCTGTCATGGTGGGTCCCCTGTCGGCAGCGGCTAGAGGGAGAGACATTTCATTTGCGAAATCCAGCTCAAGATGTATGCAAACTTGTCTAGAAGAGAGCCACTTGGGGCCTGTAGATGTTTGAACACAAACGTATGCTTTTCCCCATGTTAACACACCAAAAGGGCCATCCCAGGGTCCTGCAGAGTCCCATCACCACACTCACACTTTCTGTCGGGGTTCAGGTTGGGATCCAGAAAGGGTGGTGTAATGATGAAGGACCACAGTGGACGGTGGCTGGAGATTGGACAAAGTTAAAAAATTAAGAGTGAGGCAAATGCATTTCATAAAACCAAAATGTTTGTACCCCCACAATATCCTGAATTACAAAAATAAAAACTAAAAAAAAAAAAAAAAGTCTTGAAAGAAGAAAAAGAAGAGTAGAAGAATATACAATGCTTTTGCTAGTCTTTGTTGTGGAGACCCAGTACTCCCCCTTTTGTTTTTCCAAATATATATTTTTTTGTTGTTTTTTTGAGACAGAGTCACACTCTGTTTCCCTGGCTAGAGTGCTGTGGCGTCAGCCTAGCTCACAGCAACCTCAAACTCCTGGGCTCAAGCAATTCTTCTGCCTCAGCCTCCCAAGTAGCTGGGACTACAGGCATGTGCCACCATGCCCGGCTCATTTTTTCTATATATTTTTAGTTGACCAATTAATGTCTTTCTATTTTTAGTAGAGACAGGGTCTCGCTCTTGCTCAGGCTGGTTTCGAACTCCTGACCTTGAGCGATCCGCCCGCCTAGGCCTCCCAAAGTGCTAGGATTACAGGCATGAGCCACCGTGCCCGGCCTTTTCCAAATAATTTTTTAAGGTTTCTTGGTCCACTCAACAACTGCCTGGCCAGTAGGGTTATGTGGAATGCCAGTGATGTGGCATGTGGGGAATGTTCCAGTCCAATAAAGTAGTGTGAAATGTAAGTGTGGTATAACAGGGTCCATTATCAGTCTATACAGTATGAGGAAACCCTTGATAAGCAATGGAGTTTAACAAATGAGTGATAGATAGCGAAAGCACCAGAAGGCAGGGGAATGAATACCATCCATTTGCCAGAGTGGGTTAGGAGTTAAGCCCAGAGGGTTAACCCCAGGTGACAAAGCCACACCTTGTATAGCCTGACAAACTCAGCAGGCACTATTATGTGAGGAGCCTGTTTCTGGGTAATAAACTGTTTAGTAAGCATTTGAGAATTTTGGTGCAAGAACTGATGGGACATTATAGCATTTTTAAAGACTTTAGTGGAATATAAATGAGATGAGCAATGGCATTATTTTCTTCTGTCAGAGGTCCAGGCAAAGGGGTATGAACATGAATATAATAAAGAAGGTATGTCGCTGGATATCTAATAAGTGCTATAGAACAAGGAATTGTTGACATTTTATTAGGTATATCGTTAATGGTAGCATTTTCGATATGGAGAATGGAATAGAATACATAACGGGAGTCAGTGATGATGTTTAGGGTTCTAATGGAAATGTTTTTAAAGCAATGTAAGCGCCTCTAATTCTGCTTATTGAGTGGAGGGAAAACCAGAAGTAGATGAATATTTCCAATTACTGTCTTTCCATGCAATTGCTGCTGTAGATGATCATCTTGGGCCATCTATGCACACTGTCCAGGTGGTGGGAAGAGGTGTAGCGGAGACTTTTATATCGGTTCTACAGGAAGTGAACAGATAGTGGAGAGAACTTTGTCGGAGGGGTAATGGAAGGCAAGAGAATCTACATAACTTGCAAGCTCTAATTGCCAAAGTAAAGAATTATGTAAAATTGCTTCAAAGCAGTTTTTAGGAATAGGGAGATATATAGCGTGTGGATCTAATCCAAGCAATTGTTGTGTATGACAGTGTCTTTTAATAATTAAAGAGGCAAAGAGATCTAGAAGGGGAGAAAATGTTTTGAGGGGAGTGTGAGGTAAAAATAACCAATCCAGAGGGATGTGAGGTGTTAACTGGCCTATAAGAGCAGCTGGAGATAGGGGGTTGTGGAAGAAAAATCAAAGAATAGATTTGTCCGGGTCCATGCATGACAGCTGACGGTGATTAAGGGCTTTGCTGATAGCGTGGAATTTCTGTAATGTCAGAGATGTTAGTGAAGGAGGTGAAGATGGATCTGGATCACCCTTTATTAGTAAGATGATGTATTTGTTGGTTAATAATTCCTAAAGTGGTACATATCCAATTCACATGCCCCAAAAGTTGTTGTAATGAATGTAGTGTCAGGGTAGAAGGCAAGGAGATTGCTATTTGTTGGGGTCATTGTGAATGCAAAAAAAGCAGATAACCAAGATAGCGCCAGGGTTGAGTAAGCTGTATTATTGTCTGGGGAAATTTGCTGCCCATGGATGGCAATATATGTTTGTACATGGGAAAACAATGATAAAATTCCCCTTGAGAAGGAGCTGCTAATAATACATCATCCATATAGTGATAGATAGCTAACGGGAACAGGCCCCAAGAAGAGAGTAGTGCTTGATGAACATAATATTGACAAATAGTTGGGCTCTTTAACATTCCTTGTGGAACTACTTTCCAGTGATACCTGTCGACCCAATGGCATCATTATAAGCGGGAACAGAAAATGCAAATCTTTCCTGGTCTTGTTTCGTTAGACTAATTGTGAAAAACAAAATCAACTACAATCAAAGGCCAATCTCTTGTAATTAATGACAGTTTTTGGAGGTCCCATCAGGACCATAATAGAATTAAGAGCTCTTAGGGCCTGTAGTAAACATCACTTATTGTTCTTTTTAGGTGTGATCAGGGAAGGTTGTATAGGTCCCGCTTTAAGTTAGTCCGGGACAAGAGATTTTACATATATTAATTCATATTGCTTAATGGGCCACTGCTTTATACAGATAGGTGAGTTAGTCCATTGTAAAGGTGTGGGTTACATTGGATTTATCTCAGCAGTTGCCCCTATTGAAAAGACTGGGTAGTTAAAAGAAGATTCCATAATTCTAGCAAATCTCATCCCCATAAAGATTGGCCCTCTCATAAGCAATGTTGAGAAGTGGATGTTTTACCAGGGGAGGAATAGAAGCAGGAAGAGGTAGCCGCTTTGAGAGGAAAGGAAGGAGGAAGAGGTAGCTGCTTCTCCTGCTGAAGCACAGAAGGTGATGGTGGAGAGATTGGCTCAGAATTCAGGAATTTTATGGCAGGGGACACTCACTCCTTCTTAGTGGGGGAGGAGGTTCCAACAGGTTAGAACCTGTAGGAACACGTAAGGAGTCAGTGCTGTTCGCACCAGGCTCCATGTAGTTAACATGGCAAGGGACACCCCCTTCCTAAGATTCTTCTTAAAAACCTGCCCTACTTATTCCCAGAGTTCTAAATCTAATGTGTCCTCATCTGGGAACCTAGGGCAATGTTGTCTAATTGCACATAAGAGCTGTTGTAAGGCTTTTGGTACAACAGAACACTGAGCAGCTTTTAAGAGCTGCTGCAAAGTGAGCACATAGATTCACTGATCTTTAGTCAGCTCTTGCCTCACGTTAAAAATCCCCTTCTGAATCCACACACCTAAGTTCCTTTTCCAAAGCAATGGGCAGAACTGTACCTTACCAGGATGATTCCCCTTGTAGTCCAAATTATGAAAATGCTCACTGTACACGTGGATTCCTGAATCACATCGGGGTCATCACTTGTAGCAGCAGCTTTTCGCTCCTGAGCTCGGTAGCAAAGAAATAATTACTCAAAACACATACTGTTTAGAGAGAAGAGACCAAAGTCTGAAGGAAAAAATGGCTTCCTCAACTTAGTTCCTCCACTTATTTATTTCCAAGGACACCTGCAAAATGTCAAGGCCATTTGCTAATGTCTTTAACAACTTCCATACAGGTCAGCTGTTTTCAGCTGACATTTGCATACAGCAAACAAGCAGCTTCAGGATGGCATTTTTACCTGACCCTTCATTCACACTGCTCAGGTTCTTTCTATCCATCCATGCATTCTTCCAGGCCCAGCCCCCACATATAATAAGCAAAAGAAATACAAGATCATCTCCAAAGTGCGCAACAAGCACTTGAAAAAATCCAAAACACATTTTCAGCAAATTATGCAAATAGAATTGTCTTCACTTTAATGGGAATCTACTAACAATTCAATATTAATATTATCAAGACCTTTATGAAAATTTCAATACTTTCCAAGATTCAAAACAAGAGAAAAATGTCAACTCTTTCTACTTCTGTTTAACCTTTTACTCAAGGATGT
The DNA here is from genome assembly GCA_963574885.1 of Lepilemur ruficaudatus. Taxonomy (NCBI): domain Eukaryota; kingdom Metazoa; phylum Chordata; class Mammalia; order Primates; family Lepilemuridae; genus Lepilemur; species Lepilemur ruficaudatus. Next base: position 7,371 of record CAUYRT010071507.1, read on the forward strand.
AGTCAGAGCAATTTGTCTAGAAAAATGAACATAAGGCAACAAGATTAAAAAGAAAGTCAAACTCTATTTCCAAATGACATGATTTTCCAGAGAGAAAATCCTAAGTGCTCTAATAAAATTGGCTTAGAAATAAAGATCAGTTCAACAAACTTGCAGGACTTAAGAGTAATAGACAAAATAACTTGTGTTTCTATATACTAGCAATTAATATAAAAACTAAACTCAGAATAAAACATTACATTTAAAATTGCATGAAAAAATACTTAAGAAAGATTTAACAAAATAGGTATAAAATATGTACATTGAAAACTAAATATAAGATCACATTGTCTGCAAAAAGTGATCTTTGATCTCCTATTTGCTGATTTGGATATCCTTAATTTCTTTCTCTTGCCTGATTTCTCTAGAAAAAACTCCTGGAATTGGTAAATAAATTTAGCAAAGGCTCAGGTTACAAAATCAATGGATTAATACACAAATCGATAGTATTTCTATACACAAATATTTGTCAAGCTCATAGTCTAATCAAAGTCAATATCATTCACAATTGTTACAAACAAAATAAAATAACTAGAAATATAGTTAACTAAGGAGTTGAAATATCTCTACAAAAAGAACTATGAAACACAGAGGAAGAAAAACACGGAGGATACAAACAAGTGGAAACATATCATGCCAATGGATCAGTAGAATCATTATTGTTAAAATGCCCATACTATAGAAGTGATTTACAGATTGAATGAAATCCTCATAAAAATACCAACATCGTGTTTTACAGATCTAGCACATATAATTCTACACTTTGATTTGAACTATAAAAGTACCTGAATAGCCAAAGAAATATTAAACAAAACAAACAAAGGCATCACATTATCAGACTTTAAACTACACTACAGGCTAACTAAATCAGATGGCATTGGAACAAAAACAGAGGCATAAACCAATGGAACAGAACTTAAAACCCAGACATCCAACTACCTTCATGTAGCCAACTAAACTTTGACAAAGCAGACAACAATAAAACTGAGGATAGAAATCCCTATTCCATAAATGATGCTGGGAAAATTGGACAACCACATGCAGAAGAAAGAAAAAAGATCCATATCTCTCACCACTCACAAGAATTAATTCAAGATGGGCAAAAGACTTAAATGTAGGGCATGAACCCATAGGAATTCTAGAATAAAATGTGAAAAAAGCTTTTCAAGATATCAGCCTAGGCAAAGCATTTGTGAAGAAGGCCCCTAAGGCAATCACAGCAATAACAAAAATAAGTAGATGGTATACTTGATTAAATTAAGAAGTGTGCACAACCAAGGAAGTGATTAGAAGAACAAACAGACAACCTAGTGAATGGGAGAAAATACCCACAGGTTATACATAGGATAAGGGGCTAAAAAGCAGAATCTACAAAGAAGGGAAGGAAATATTTGTAATTGCCACTCTGGAGCCACGTAGCTTGTGGTTATAACGATTCTTAGGTTTATCCATAGATAATATCACCTTTATGAAACACAGGGGTAGTTTCTGGGATATCTTCCAGGTTCGGAAGTCCAGTGGAATGGCTGACCCTCCCAGACCAGTGGCTCACACCCAAGAACTGACTCACCTGTTCTTGGACCCCACACCAAAGAACCTAGTTAGCAAAGAACAGTAGACACAGAAACCAGTATTCTGTGAGAGGGATCCAAGCTGAGGAAGTAGAGAAAACGAACTTATTTTCAACAAAGAGAGTCACAACTTGAGAAGGTGGAAGGGTCAAGGGTGAATTTTATATTCTGAAGGCAGAGGCTTGAAAATGTTTATAATCTGGGGACATGAGACTAAGGGAAAGGAAGAGGTTGAAGACATTAGACATGGAGGATAATTTGGGGAGACGGGAGGGAGCTGGATTAAGGAAGAGAAAGCAGGGGTTGGTCTTATGCAAGAGGAGGACACTGCAGCCTCTGAGATTGGTAGAAGGTAATAAGTATGGGTGTATCAGCAGACAGAGCTGAGATGCAATGAATGGTAGGTTAATGGCGTCACTCCTAATCATTTGTTTTATCTTTACCCATTAAGATGTGGTGAATTTTTTTTTTCTGTTCATTAAAGGTTTGTAAGATTCCTTAGGTTTTTAAGTTTTATAATGTGTTCTCTTAGCTTTAGGCTTCTTGCTTCTATTTTATTTGTCCCACAAGTATATGGGAGGCCTCCATAATTGTAGTGTCCTGCCCATGCTACGGCTTTGGCTTCTAAGCTATGGCTTCAGCATCATTTGCCTTTTTTACAGGGGCCAACATTAAACATTTGGCAATACAAGCTGCATTGTTTTTTCAACAACAGAATTCATCCAACAGAAGCTCCATGAGCCCTGTTTATTGGATAATTCAGTGATTGAAATCACATGGTCTCCATCCTCATGGACTTTTCCATCTGATGAGAGTAATAACAAAGCTAAAATAGATTACAAATGACTGTAAGACCCGTGGAGGCAAAGCACAGAGCATGATGAAGAGGTCTGAACTGGGTCTTCAATTGTAGAAAAGATTTCCTTGAGTAGGCGAGATTTGACCAGAGGATCAGAAAGCACCTGAACAGAGGGCGAGTGGCTGGGCTCTGTGATGGACCTGAGAGGAATCACAGAGGCAGAGGGAAGAAGTTGAACAATTGTCTGAGGGCAGTATAGAGCATGATGCATTTTCCAAATGAGGCAAGGTCTTTGAGAAAAAGATGCAGAGAGAAAAGCAAAGAGAGTTGATTAAGGGAGGGAGATATAGGCAGATCATTATGATGATTGTCAGCCACATTCAAACTTGGATTTTATCATGAGTACAATGGGTGTCCAGCAGAGTTTTTAGCTGTATGAGAGAGGGGTAATGTGATTAGATTTGCTTCTTAAGAAAATATTCCTTTTGTAGCTTTGTGCAGAATTATTGAGGGAAACCAAAGATGGAAGGAGAAGCAGGGAGACTGGCTAGAGACTCTGAAGTTGTCCCAGTGAGAGAAGATAAAGTTTGGATGAGAGTGGAGGACTTACTTCAGATCTATCTTGAGGTAGAATCAACCAGGCTTGGATGTGGGCATAACAGACGGAGAACTATCATGGAGGAATCTAAGGGTTCTGGCTCTGAGTTCAACTGATCTCAAACTAGATAGTATTTTGAGATGCCACCACTGTATTGTAGTGTGGTATCCTTAGAAATCTGCTTATGAATATATTTCTTGATTCAATTTAAGTTTCTACTTAAATATTATATCTTAATAAAGAAAAAATATTTTTTTCAGAATAAAAAAATAAAAATAACCTGGCCACCAAAGAAAACAATTTCTATAGTACTATGGTTCTGCAAGAAACCCAGCCAATTAGCATACTCAATTTCCAACAATGCACTGTCTTTAAAATCTCTGTTTTGTAAATTCTCAAGGAAGTTAATTTGAGATATTTCCCCTATCTCCCCACTTACCTCTATGCAGATTAACTCTGTCTGTGCTGCAAATCCTGCTATCAGTGTATTTGCTTGCTCTTGGGCAGCAGGCAAATGAACCTGATTGGGTGGCTACAATTTGGGGGCTTATCCAAGATTGCTCTAATAGGCACATGACCATGGATCAGCACCCTTTTACCTGTGGAGAGGACTTGGAGACATGCCCTAGTGGCTGCTCAATTCTCTTGTCCTGAGGGCCTTCTCTGGCTCCATCTGTACTGGTGGGACATTGCCAATCCATGGTGCTTGGACCTGTTTACAGTAGAGAAACAGTTTCTGGAATTTGAGTACATCATGGTGGGCATTCAAACCATAGACAGCACTCCCATGTTTCTCCACAGTGTTTGGCCTCTCTGTAGTCATTTTGCCTCCTTCATGAGTCTTGGTTGGCTTGTACTGTAGTATAGAAAAAGTTGTGTCTTGGGGAGACTTTTCCCAAGTTGGATAAAAATAGGGAAACTGTCTAGAAGAATAATCTTGAAATTATTGGAAGGACTTTTGGGTTTGATATGTACTTTAAAATAAGTACTTCATTAAAAATTGATGGTCAAAATGGAGCCTTTAAGTCAAAGACTCCTAAACTTAATAATTGATTTTAGAAAAGATGGTGGATGAGAAAAACTGCCAGCCAGAGTGTCTATGCAAAAAAGACAGATTGTAGAAGAAAGTGGAAGAAATAAGCAAGCAGACAAGCATATATCAGATGAGGGTTGGAAGGAGGGGTACCTGAGACTATGGGAGACTCCACGGGAGGAAGTTGCAGAGGAGAACTGGAAGGAGAGAGCCCCCAAGAAGCTTGGAGATCAGCAACAAGGGTAGGTGGAGCGGTTAACTTTCCCCTCCCTTGTATCTTGGACTGCTGGTGGGCTCCCCGGCAGTTGGAGAGACCTGCTGACACCAGCCCAGAGATGGCGGCTGCCAGTGAGCGGTGAGCCTCTTGCAGATGCAGCACCAGGCTCCCAACTCCCTCAGGCTCCTCCCTGCGCAAAGACCCGAGCTGATGAACAGGCATCATATTGCTTCATTCTCCCCCCATGGGAGGGTTGTGTGCCCAGCCTGGTCTGCTATCCTGGGCTGGGAACGTCCCAGCCCACATCACAGCCAGAAGAGACACACTGGCATGAGGTCCTGCCTGCTGCCAGAGGCTCAGAAGAAGCTGCGGAGTGGGGGAGTGTGGAAAGGAGCAAGGTCTGCTTCAGATTGCAGTTCTCAGACAGCCCCGCCCCTACATGCAGACTTTCTGGCTGAGTGAGGCAATTAGAGCCCCTCCCTGACAGCTTTGCCCAGAAGCAGACCTATGACCCCTGCTAATAGCAATTGTGGTGCTTGAGGTCAGGCTTACCCAACCCAGCTCTGCCCAGACTCACTCCCAGACCTGCCCCCACTGAGGTGAAGAATAACGACACACCTGGAAGTCCCAGGGCACCACCCACCACGTGACGTACAAGAGCACCTCTCCAGAGGAACAAGAGCTGGCTAAAGGACCCAAAAACAACACTGTAGCCTGCTCCTTCCAGCAAGCGCCACCTACTGACAGGGAGGTCATTCTACACACCCTTTTAGAGAATCTACTGATTCACCGTATACGGTGTGGTAGAATCTCACTCACAAACACCACCTACTGGCTCAGAGACTGAATAGGGCCTGTCATTATCCAAACGAAAATCTAAAGGTAAGAGGCAAAAACTGACCCAGATGGGAAGAAATATGCAAAAGAACTCTGGAAGTATGAAGAATCAAATGGAAGCACATCCCCAAAGAGGAACACCAGCTCTCTAGAAATGGACATCAACTAAAGCCAGAACACTAAAATGACAGAAGAAGAATTTCGAACGTGGATTGTAAGAAAACTCAATGATACGCAAAAAAAAAAAAAAAAAAAAAAAAAAATGGATAACCAACACAAAGAAACCACTCACACACACAAAAAAAATCCAGGATCTGGAAGAAAAACTCACTAAAGAAATTGAAATATTAAAGAAAAAGCAAACTGAACTTCTGGAAATGAAGAATATATTCAGGGAAATACAAAACACAGTGGAAAGCCTCAAGAACAGGGTAGATCAAACAGAAGAAAGAATCTCAGAGATTGAAGATAACAGCTTCCAATTAAATACGACAGTCACAGAGATAGAGCAGACACATAAGAGAAAAGAGCAAAGCCTACAAGAAATGTAAGATTATGTGAAGAAACCTAACGTGAGGGTTATGGGGATTCCGGAAGGGAAAGAAGAAAACACGTAAGGGTTGGATAAGTTATTTGAAGATGTAATTGAGAAAAATTTCCCAAGCCTTGCTAAAAATCTAGATATCTGGGGACAAGAAGCTCAAAGGACCCCTGGGAGATTCAATGCAAACAGGAAGACATCATGACATACAGTCATCAGACTGACGAAAACATCAATGAAAGATACCCTTCTATGAGCTGTAAGGCGAAAGAAGTAACATACAAAGGAAAGCCAATCCGAATAATGCCAGACTACCCAACTGAAACCTTACAAGCAAGGAGAGACGGGGGCCCCATTCTCACTCTTCTGAAACAGAATAATGCCCAGCCTAGAATCTTGTACCCTGCAAAATTAAGTCTTGTATATGAAAGAGAAATAAAGACATTCTCAGATGAGCAAAGACTGAGGGAATTCACCAAGACAAGACTAGCCCTCCAAGAAATACTCAAAACAGTGTTACACATGGATCAGCATAATAAACACTCACAAATGTAAAACTACTCAAAAGCTAAAGAACAAAGGCCAGATACTGCAATGGTTCAAGAGAGAAAAAAAAAAAAAA
>CAUYRT010071508.1:0-96816 GCA_963574885.1 Lepilemur ruficaudatus
TTTCTAATAAGTTTGCAGGTGATGCTGTTGCTGCTGGTCTGGGAACCACACTTTGAGAACCACTGGTTTAGATCAACCCCAGAACAAGCAGCCTCCTACACAGAAACTTAAGATAGAGTAGGTGTGCCCATATCATCTCATACCTGCGGTGGTATTATCATTCTGATTTCACATGTTAGAAAACAGAGGACAATGAAAAATCAGATGACTTGCCCAGGAACAGCTATGTGTCTCGGGACTAATAATGAAAGAAAGAGGTCAGATTTCTCCAAGCAAAATTGAAAAGGCGACTAACACAGTAGTCCACCCTTATCTGAGGTTTCGCTCTCTGTGGTTTCAGTTACCATGGTCTGAAAATTGGTAAGTACAGTACAAGAAATTTTGAGAGAGAGTGAGACAGACCACATTCACACAACTTTTGTGACAGTATATTATCATAATTGTTCTATTTTTTTATTAGTTATGGTTGCTAATCTCTTACTGTGCCTAATTTATAAATTAAACTTTGTCACAGGTATGCATGCACAGGAAAAAACATAGTCAGTATAGGGGTCGGTACTATCTGAGGTTTCAGGCAACCACTGGGGGTCTTGGAAATTATCCCCTGAGGATAAGGGGGGATTCCTGTACTTCGATCCTTGTGCCATATTCAAGGAATGCTAGCTATCCTCTTTCCATCTCTGAGAACCAGTTTAAAAAACTGATAAGCCCATCCTGAGTTGACTCTTTCCAACTGGATTCTGAAAACCCAACAGTGAATCTTCATGATCCATCCTTCTCCTGGTCATTGCACTCTTCTCGGTAAGATCTGAGTGATGGAGTCTAAGGTGACAGAGTCTAAGATGCTCTGAGTGATGGAGGGTCAGGAGCCCCATGTTCTGGCCCAGTCTGAGGTACTGATTATTTAAACTGGCCAAATTAAAGTAACCAGGTTCACTCCCTTCAAGTGTGAACTAAATAATTGGAGAGATGACTTCGAAGTCCCCTCAAGCCTCAGCATTTTACAATCCGCTCTTATTTCCCTGGTTATGAATAGGCTAAAAAGGGGGGAGAGGGAGAGCCACAGTGACAAAGCCCTAAGTACAAGGGTCTCTTCTGAAAAAAACAGAACCAAAGCCCCATCTCCTTTCTGCATCCTGGGCTCAGTGGGGCAATGCCAGGAAGTCTGTTCTGTTGATGTGTGATTAGTCTATTTACAGTTCACACCGATAAAGAAAAAGTACTCTGGCATCAACCTGGGTCTCTCCGCACCAGGTTTGCAGCTGCTCTGAAAGGCAGGTTAACATTTTGATCTGGTCCCAAATGAGGACCACAGTAATCCAAGCAGGAACACCATGCTATATATGAAAACAAGATTTCCCAAAGAAATGTGAGCCACAAATCCCACCTGGGTAGCTCATTATTATTCAACCAAGATTAACTGAGTGTGGAGGGATGAGAGGAAAGGAAGGCCCCTCCAACTTCTGCAGCTTCAGCAGAGCTCCAAAAACAAGGGCAGGGAAGGGGGCAGCAAAGCACCAAATTAACAGTAAATGCATTTCTGCACTTACATAGGAACGAACGAGTTTAATATTTCCGAAGCTGAAGAAGACAGCCAAGGACACGATTGATTGATGTAAAAATTTTAACTCCAGCCACCCAAAAATCAAAAGCAAAATAGGGAAGTGCTTGCTAAAAGACAGGGACCACTATCCCATGTAATGTCACATATTAGAAAACAAGCTCCAAGAATGTGTAAGATGAACATGTGAGTTTTCTAGGCATTCGCAAGGACAGATCAAATCAGTAAGTGGCTCCCAGATCAGCCCTACACTTGTCTTTTAGGACCATCTGAGCCACTGCTGTTGACCTGCATTCATGTGATGCTGATGAGACCTGAATCCCCCGTAAATGGAGTGCTTGTGCCTCTAACAGCTCTGCCCACTTCACCTGGCAAAGAATCTCACTGCATTTCACACTTTATGGTATTTTTGACGAAACCCTGTCCCTGCCTGTTAGTTCCACTCACAGAGCAATCCCAGCCAGGGATGAGCTGTGTTGCATTCAAGAAACGATGCGCCTTCAAACTTCCGCAGCTACTTCAGGCTTGCCACCTTTTCATCAGGGGTCGAGGATTTTTTTTTTTTTTCATGAAGGAAAATAAAGCTCGAAGCACACCAAGCTATAAATCAGCATCAGGAAATAAGGTCATGCATTTTACAGCATATGATCCAAACACGCTGTGCCAAATTGGCCTTTAGTCACTTGAACTGACATAAAATGTGCCTGGGCTGACACTTTATTTTTACCATTTGCCCTCATTGCAAGATAAAGGCTGTCGCCTTTCTCCTTCCTGGGGATTCTCTTTGGCTTAACAGCTTGCTAAATGCTTGCCTTTGTTTGATAATCATTTTAAGGCATTGTTTTAAATCATGGGTCTCCCTTTCTAATTTATCTCTGCCCAACAGCCAAGCAGCTCCAAGCTCTCTGTGCTGAGGCAGGTGATTAACTGTCTCACTGATTGCCTCTATATTAACACTAACATTGTCTTCCCAGCCACACTGATATGTGAGTGGTGATGAGGAACAGAAGGGGAGAGACACAAATTAAAGGAATTATTTAAAATAAAAAGCATTATTAACTAAGAGTGGAGACCAATAATAAAAACTTCTTGCATTAATAAAAAAATAAATTACTATGGGATTATATTTTCACCAGAGGCAGGTGGGGGGAACGTAGCTGGAATATAGTTTTAGATGAATTCATATCTCAAAAGTTATATATAGTTACCTTATAACCTCTTTATTCATGGTAGTCACCTTAATATGTTTAAATTAAATTTCAACCAAGGAATTTGTTCCAAGTGTTTTGCATTCTAGCACATCATATAAGGCTCAAGACTGTGGAGGCTAATTATGGGCTTCTATTGTCTCATCTTTCTGAAATAGTTTCCCAGTTGGATTCCTGTGAGCTTCACATTTTGTATCTGGGCAGACAAAGCCCTTCAGCAGCAGCAACAAAAATCTAACAGCTATGCCACACTTCCAGCAGCCTCTAGGAAATGAATGCAAAACATTTCTATCCTGGCAAAGTCTTCCTGCCCCTGAAATGAAGTAATTTATTTGCAGGCCATTCTGCTTACTACCATGCCGGCTTCAAATACCAGACAGTATAGGACTTGTCACTCCACTCCACTCGAGCAACCTAGTGGTGAGCCTGAGCAGCCCCTGGCTTGATTTCGCTGGCATGGGGTAACAAACCCCTAGAGAGCCGCAACTGCTATGCAGGAGATTATCATAATTGATCTCTATATGTTACTCATTTTCAGATAAAAGATAACGTACGAACATGCAGACTTCCCATAAATCCCACTGGTGTTGAAGGCCCTTAAACACAGCCAGTTCACAAGGAGAAGAACAAGGATAACTGGATGTTAATTAACAGCCTGATGAATATATAATGCAGGAACCAACAGGGACCTAAAGAAAACTCATCTGAGCTACGACGTTAACACACTAGATGACCTTGGCCAAGGCACTTGACCTCTATAAGCCTCAATTAGCCAAACAGTAAAACTGAATAAAATAAAAACCTTGATGAAAATTAGATGTTGAACTTAATTTACTCTGATGAGCTTTCCTGAGTAATTTACAGTCCCAAAGACAATAGTCAACACACAAAGCAAACATCCAAAGTGCCAGCACTGGAGGGAGTCGTATCAATGCAGCTGTCCAGCGTATTACACAAAGCCTCTTAAATCAGTCTGCGCAGCATTCTATTAATTTAATGCACGCCACACAATGGTAATTTAAATGTTTCATATTGGAAATAGAGTGTACTATGTAATTTTAGAAGAAGAGGTTATAAAAAAAACTATTCCTATCTCCCTACATGATCCAAAAATAATACCTTTTCTAGAAATTGCTTTAAAGAAATCCCACCATGGTGTTAAAGGGAAAGGCTTGCCAAATGCTCTAAAGGTTTCAAAGAAAAATACTGTAGACTGTAGGGGGGTAAAGAGAACTTTTACACTTCCAAATTATATAATTAGTTCTTGAGTACTCAAGACTATTTAAAATGCAATTTGCAGATTGGAAAGGAAACAAATGATGAAGTACAAAGAGGATAAATGAAGATACCCCTTGTTAAGCCAGTGAATCTTCATGGTATGGAAAAAGAAAAAGAAAGGAAAGAAAGAAAAGCAAGGAAGAAAGGAAGGAAAGAGGAAGGAAGGAAGGAAGGAAGGAAGGAAGGAAGGAAGGAAGGAAGGAAGGAAGGAAGAAGGAAGGAAGGAAGGAAAGAAAGAAAGAAAGAAAGAAAGAAAGAAAGAAAGAAAGAAAGAAAGAAAGAAAGAAAGAAAGAAAGAAACCCAATCTGTTCTTGCTCTAAGCAGTCAAGGGTTTCAAGAGGATCCAGTGAAAAAATACATTTTTGCTCTGGTTTTACAATAGGTACAGGATCTTTGGCTTTCTCCTATTTATCCAAAATCTGAAATAACCTTATGTAACTGAGGCATCATCCTTTACCGTCATTATCTCTACTGAAGGTTCCAAATATGTGTCTCCAGCCCAAACACTTTTCCAGAGCTCCACATCCAAACTGCTGTTCATCTTTCCTCAACTTCTCAAAAACCCCTGTCCGTCGTCCCTGTTCTCCCCACACTGAGCACCATTATATGTCCTTGTTTGTCTGGGACAGTTTCAGTCATGCTTGGGTGATTACTAATCGTGCTTCCTTCACTCTGGCAAGGGGCCAGATTAGGAATATAAATTATGTGGTTGCCGAATCCACACCTCCCACCTCCACTGCTTCACCTGCCCCCAGCTTCAGGTGGCCTGTGTCATCGTCTCTAGCTCAGACTGTTGGAATAATACAATGGCTCGGCCTCTAGCCTCCATTGTGCCCTTTCCTGCCTCCAATCCATCCATTCCCTCTGGGTGAGCTTTCCTAAGTGAAAATCTAATCAGGTTCAGTGGCTTCTCCTGCTTTCAGAATAAAGTTTAAACGCTTTAGAGTAGGGAAGTTCAATGTCTTCCATAATTTCACTTCATTCAGTAAATCTCCCACTACGTCTGTTGAACACAATACACAATGCAACTTTCCTATTAATAATAATAATGCAAAATCTAGTTTTCCCAGATCCCAAAGTACTGAAGTGTCAACATTTTAGGCCTCAAATAGTTCTTTTCTGGTAAAAAACAAGAGGTCTGAGACATTCTGGCTACTGTCTTCAGTTAGTTGTGTTTTGAAAAACTGTGTGTCAATCTTACATTTTTTAACAACTTGTATTTTGAATGTACTAGAGAAGCTTTCTATTTGAAATCACCCTGTAGAAAAATCCATCTGAATGGTAAAGGATCCTATGGTGTCTATTTTTCTCTTTGTTAACTTCACTTTTTTTGTAAGTTTTCTAAATCTTCCCAAAGCTTTCCAGCAATTCATGCTGGACCAACCTGCAAGGAACCTAGTGGTTGCAAATGCCTCTAAAGGCCACACCTGGGTGGTATCTGAATCCTTCTCAGCTTTGGGACACTTTGGGACCACCTGGAAAGCTTTTTAAAGATGCAGATGCTCAGGTGCCCCACCTGAGACTTAAGGAGTCCAAAGCTCCAGAGGTGAGGCCCAACCAGGTGTCTGGCTGGTGCTCCCTGAAGCTGGACGCTGAGGAACAGCATCCAGTCCACGACAAAATACCCAGGACAGAGCAAACCAGCAGGGCCAATGCTTATCTGAAGTCAAAGTGGGAATGAATCCATAAACGAGATGTTAAGCAAAGTAGCTGCTTGGAAAATCAGAGCCCAAGTGTGTGAGAAACTACATGTGTAACTTGAGGAATTTGCTAAAGGTAGAAATTCTACAATGAATCCGCTTTTAAAGAGTCATGAATTCATCTGACTTAGGTTTGACTTTTGAACACATCAATTTTTCGACGGAGCGAGTAGGGACTTTTTCCTCAATTACTGATCAGGTCAGCACCAAAGCCCCAGAACTCTATGAGTACTAAACGTTATCATGCTTTAGTTTGTCTCCCTGCTTATCTCCCCCTCAGTCTGCAACTGATGTCAGATCATTAGACCAGAGGAATTCCCTTATTTCATGACTTTAACAAAAATCTTCACTTATTGAATACTAATAAATATTTTTTCTTTTTTCCAAACTAGCTAAAATTGTGAAGCTAAATATGACATATGAGAAATAAGTCATCAGGCTGAGACTAAAAGTTCTAATCTATTCTTCCTCTTTCTTTAACCTTTAGATAAGCCCCATACTTTCTCCTTGGATGTCGATAAAAGAGTGGACGTCTATGAATCCTAATACCTAGGTTTCCAGAGGATAAATGAGGATAAATATGAAGCACTCTGGGTACTACTAATAAGGGAAAGGAAACTATAATGCAGTTAAATCTCCCCAAAGCAAATCATGACCATTCAAGGCAGTGTTTGCAGACCTGTGGTGCCCCTAGTTCATGCACTGACCACCAGACTCACCAGATAGAGGGATCTATAGGAATGGCCCATGTTAGAAAGGATTCCTAGCCTTGTACATCAGTGATCTCAGGGGAAAGTGGGATGTTTCAGAATCCCCTGAAGGTTCTGATCCACCCTCCTTGGCCAGAAGCATAATGTCTAGCAGTCTGGTCTTCAAAATGGGTTCTTTTGAATCAATACTTCTCATTTTGCACAGGGCTGTGTGAGATTCAGTGACCTTCAGATAGGGCAACAGGAGGAAGATCTGAAGGAGCCCAAATCCAGAACCAGACCCAGCCTTCACACTGGAACAAACACTGGGGACAACAGGGCAGGACCCAGCCTCAAGTGCAGTAGGTCAAGCCAGCACAAAGCTACCCTGAGCACCGGGCACTCGGTGAGTGCTCTGACCAGCCCTCATATCAGGGACACCCAACCTGAGCAAGAGTGAGTCCCATGAAAGGGAATACAGAAAGGGGGCATTCAGGAATGGTGCCCTATAGACCTCTTAGTTAGCACCAGGCAATTCTAGTGACAATTCATCAAGCTAGGCTCCAATTCCCCAAAGGCAAAAAATAAAAAATAGAGTCCCAGTCTTCTGGATTGTGATGAACTGGGGAGATTAACAAATGATAGACTCAGCCTCAGGGAAAGAAATCAGACTCCTGTTATCAGAACTGTGGTCAAAGGTGGGATTTGGGTCTTCGATGCTGGTAGAGAAACCAGCTGTCAAAAAGTGGAGCCGTGTCAAGGCCAGACAGCAGCAGCAATCATTGCAATGCTAAGTGAAAGAGTGGTGACCTCAATCTCCTGAATTCCTCCTGCCTGAGGTACAAGTGGTCTCTAGAGCAGAGACTCTCAAGCCAGACTGCATGAGTATCACTGATGTCTGGGCCCCCTACCAATCTAATTATATCAGAATCGCTGGGTGTGGGGCCTGGGAATTGGTGTATTTTCAGTGCCCAAGGTGATTTCCTGGTGCAACCAGGATTGGAAACGACTACTCAACTGAGAAGGCTTAGCTCTGGGAGATGCTGGCACCCGGGCAGGATCTGAAAACACAGGTCCATAATCAGATTCTCCATAATCCTAAAATTACGTCTACAGGGACACTGATTCTTTTCCGTTCTTTTAACAGCTGCCTTACTTTCATAGGTCTAAGGTAGTACAAGGTACCTGTGGCCTTTTAGACAGATCATTTAGACAAATCAAAGACAGAGACAAAAGCCCTTCCTCTCAGCTTCAATCAATACTTCTTCCAAGTTTGAAGTAAAGACCGCCTATTTTTAAACCACCTTGCCATCCAGGGTTTCATGTTACACTACCTATGTGATCTTTTTATCTCGAATTCAATCTTAGAAGCAGAACTTCAGAGTGTCCTGAAATAGCAAATATTATATATAGCCAAGTTCTACTGTTAACCTCTCATTTGCTATATGTGCATTTCATGTACATTTCAAGTACTGAAAAGATGAGAGGTTCAAAATGAGAATTAGATTTCTTCCACTATATTTGAAGAGCTTCTGGCTTACGTATCAGGTTCATATCATTTGGTCAGTAGCAGCTACAAAATTTTACATAGCCTCGGGACTGCAGATAAGATACAGGGTGCACTGAGTTTGTTGTGTGTGTGTGTTTGTTGTTAGTTTATTAACCACATCTATAGAGAGAGGAATGAACTGGATGTTTTCCTCAGATCATAAGAAAAAACAAAATGTCGTCATGATAAAGTCTCATTATCTATACAAATATCGACGACATGTCTTACTGTGCCTCTTGCAAAGCACCTGGAAGATTCTTGACTGTTGACTTGCCCTGCTGATAGTTTCTTTTCTCAGAAGAAAGAAGAGAACAAAAAGACCAAAAACAAGGATCAGTTGTTAGTGCAATTAGTGCTGTGAAAATTAATGGAACCCTGAAGGAAAGCGACCCTCTCACTACATTTTATACTCTCCTTGGTTATTTCTCGCCCATTCCACTGGCTTCCCAACTGCTTTCACCACAACCCCCGCCTCACCCCAATCCCCCAGTACACACACAACCTCTCACTGGAGTTACGATCCAACTTTGGTCATGTCACTTTCCTCCTCCAAAGACAGAAATCTATCTTATCTTTAACAGGCACTTAGCACTTACCACGTACCAGGTATTATGTAAGTGCTTAACAAATATTAACTCAATAAACCCTCATAAAGACCTTAAAAGGCAGTTGATATTTTAACTTCATTTTGCAGATAGAAACACTGAGGCACAGGTTTTAGTAAATTATCTAAGGTTACATGTTTTTTTGTTGTTCCTTTTTTTTTTTTTTTTTTAGACAGAGTCTTCCCTGGGCTATAGTGTAGCGGAACCATCATAGCTCACTACAACCTCAAACTCCTGGGCTCAAGTGATTCTCCTGCCTCAGCCTCCCAAGTAGCTGGGACCACAGTGCGTGCTACCACACCCAGCTAATTTTTCTATTTTTAGTAAAGATGGGGCCTCAATCTTGCTCAGGCTGGTCTTGAACTCCTGGCCTTAAGCAATCCTCCCCCTTTGGCCTCCTAGAGTGCTAAGATTACAGCCGTGAACCATGGGGCTGAGCCAAATGGCAAAGTCTTAACCTAACTCTCCAACATTATTGTATGCTGCACTCCCCAAGCAGCCCACACTGTGGGTACAGCCGATGACGTACTGTTTCACACACGCAGCCTGCACCAGTCCGATTCCACACCTACCTATGTTCTCACAGCCTGCACAGCCCTCCATACATCTTTAAGGTTCACCTTGCATACCACCATCAAGATATAGCCTTCCCCTTCTCCCGAACAAGATCTACTTCTTCCCTTTTCAAATTTCCCTGGGTCTGTATGTATCCAAAAGAAAATTCGTCATGGTTTACATGTAATTGCCTGTATACATGTATGTTCCCTCTTCTCCCACAACCACAGAAAGACAGTTTTGGTTTTTTTGTAATTTGCACAGGATCTAAGGTAGTGCCTCACTCTTGTTGATTTCGGTTGCATTAAATTCTTGTGGGTAATGTAGAAATACTGCTTGAATGATAGTATGATTAGACTAATTCATAGCTTGTTCATTAACCGTACCTAAGAATAGCTTGTTTATCAACTCTATCCAAAATGTATTGAGTAATAGACAGCCCAACAGGAAGCTTCTGGTGTTGAGCAATTCTCCTATGTTCTTGCTCCTGTTGACAAAGAATAACTTGCAGGCAGACACAGAAAGAATATTTCTCAAGTATTGGAGGATGTGGAAATATGAGAGGAATGGCAAATCAATAGTAAGACAAAAATCAGCCTCAAAGAATGGGTTGAAATTAACATGATTGGAGTATCATATGAATAGGTTATTGAAATTAGCAACACTAGAACATAGGATGAGGAAAATACAACTTCAGGAGTCTTTATAGGAAAAAAAAAAATAGCCACCTCCCTTGACCTTTACTAGTTGCATGACCTCGGACAATTTACTTAACTACTTTGGGCCTTTATTTCATTCTCTATACCAGCGGTCCCCAACTTTTTTGGCACCAGGGACCAGTTTCATGGAAAACAATTTTTCCACGACTTGGTGGCAGGGGGATGGGTTTGGGATGATTCAAGCACCTTACATTTATTGTGCAGTCAGACCTCTCTGCTAATGATAATCTGTATTCGCAGCTGCTCCCCAGTGCTAGCATCACTGTCTCAGCTCCACCTCAGATCATCAGGCATTAGATTCTCATAAGGAGCACGCAACCTAGATACCTACATGTGCAGTTTACAGCAGGGTTTGTGCTCCTATGAGAATCTAATGCTGCTGCTCATCTGATGGGAGGAGAACTTATATGGTGATGTGAGCGATGGGGAGCCACTGTAAATACAGATGAGGCTTCACTTGCCCCCCGCTGCCCACCTCCTGCTGTGTGGCCCACTTCCTAACAGGCCACGGACTGGTACCCTTCCGCAGCCTGGGGATTGGGGACCGCAGCTCTATATAATCTTGTGCTTTAGAACTGATACACGTATTAATAATGTGCCTATTTAAGCAGAAAGTATACAGTCTCTGGTCCCTATTATTGTTATTACTATTATAGAAGGTTTAGGTTTCTGAAAAGTGAATACAAGCCAACAATGTAACATAACAACTAAAAAGTTAATGCTTCAGATCAGAACCTGGGCTGATTTAAAAAACAAAAAAAAAGTTCGTTCAGGCTGAAGCTGCACTAACAGATACGTAGATCCGGATCATAAGAAAGATGAGCCAACGGGACTCTTCGCTGGCCGGAGAACTTTTGCAGTGGGACTGGATTCTGGTGAACGTTCCAGAGTGACGTCAAAAAGACAAAGTAAAAGGTCTGAGAGAGAAATCTCAGGTGTAGAATTTTTTTTAAATCATTTTTTACTACCACAGCTGCTCTGCTCTCTGAGTAGGTATACCAACACAGTGCTCACTTATTTTACAAAAGGTGAAAAAGTAAAAGTTCCAGAATCAAGGCAGATATTATTACTAGAATAAATGAGCAGAGAGGGACAGAAAAGAGCTTAAGGGCATAGAGCCTTAAGAGGTAAGGATTCCATAAATAAGCTAGGCAAACTTCAAAGCAGAGTTAACATTATCATACTAAAAACAAAAAAAAAACTGTTTGAATAGTTGTATTATGGAGCGACAGGCAAAGGTGGCAGAGTACAAATAAAAGACAATAAAAAGGAAGGGCCAATGACAGGACAGCTGACACATAAACAGGTCGTACTTCAAAGATGTAAATAAAGTATTGACGGAAAGGATCACGACACAGGAACTTAGACAAAGGGAAGAAAGAAGCTAAGGGATCCAGAAATGCCACTGTACTCGACAACTGAATATTCAACAAGTATCAATTTAGTACTTACATTAAGGAAAATCCACTCTATACTTATTTTCTACAGACTGTATTTTCCTTAATATAAGCATGGTTTAATCATCAGCGTTTTTTCTTTTTTTTAAGGAAAGAGGCAATTCACAGGCAGAGCCTGGGGGAAAAACGCGGGGGAGTAAGGGGAAGATGTCCCTAAGTAGGTCCATAGAAACTACATTTATTAATATACCTTTCAAGGTTTGTCACAATTTTATACCCCACAATTTGCAGGAAATGGACGTATTTGGAGCTGGTACCGTTGCCTGGCTCCAAGGCTCACTGGAATAGCTGGGAACGAGGTCTTGATTCAACCTTCTGGGACATTTTGCGGGTATCCATTTCAATCTGGACAAGGTATATCGTGCAAAAGGAGGAAGGTACCTGGGCTTTTATAAAACCCCTGCCTTCTTTTAGCTAAAGCACTTTAAAGGAATGGCATAAATATCAGCCGTCCTTGACTGCTTCCCCCCACACCTACCAGGCAACAGGGGACGGAGAGGGAAATTAGACCAATGTGTCTCCTGCTGTTGCAGAGTTTAGAGGCCATCAGGGGAGATGGACCTCAACAAAACTAGGCACAGAAATAACCACTTTTGTGGTAAATGTTATAAGGAGCAGAAAACTGCACCTAAATAGCGTATAACTGGGGGTCCTGTCCAAGTTTGGGGTATAGGGACTGATAAAAATATGAAATCAGCAAAGGAAATAAAACTTAAATAATTCTGTTTTTTGTCAGGAGTGGCAACTTTGCCATGCTGCTGATGAAATAATGGCTAGGAAATGAGCTCAACTGATATAAAACAAAAGAGAACATGACTGGCAGAAAAAGAAAACCATATCTGAGGATTGCCTATGGTAATTGCTCGGGACATCTGAGTTCGGTACAGAGGAGCCAGACAGAAGTCGGTCTGCGGGCAGAGGTGGCACAAGGAGCTGCCAATTGCTGGCTTTCCAATCTCAGTGTAGCCCTTGGAGTGGCCTGCTTTGTGTTTTTTTGTTTTTTTTTTAATTCGTTAAATCTGAATCATATTTCTAACTCTCAGATTCATTTCAGGGTCATTTTCATTATACACCCTAATCATGGGTTTGTTTCTGAGGTCACTGCCTGAGAAAGACTATCACCTTTTTTAACACTCAGGCTTCAAAAATGAAAAGCATTGTGACATAGCTCTCCTTTTGACTTAAAATTTAGACTCAAGAGATAATGAAATAACTAATTTCCATATGAATATCTTTTGTCATAGTATTGCATTTCTGGAAGGATAGTATCCAATTCAGCACTGCATTCTTTGCATTTAATTTTGCCTTCATGTCAGTGGCAATATTTAATGTTACTCACTAATTCAAGACAAACGAATCAAGGGTTAATCTAAATAGCCTTAAGCCACTGGAAAGGGAGGGTGACTGGTAAATGTTACTTAAGTAAGTGCCTGCCTAACCTTCTATCTTCTTTATGCACTTTGACACTGAAGAACAGTGACAGTAAAGGCTACTAAGGATGGCCAGACCAAAGACATGTGGCCAAAAGCCACATCATGTATTCAGGGAGCTTTTGCTCCTTTTATAATAAACTGATCCATTAGGAAATGTTCGTAACTATATTATGGAAACTAGTGTATGCAAAAGACATTTATTAGCATTAACACAGTAAAAGCAGAATCCTCATAAAAAGTCTTGAGGTTGCAGCTACATAATAATAATTTTTCCTCTTTTTACATAAAACTCAGTGGATATGGGAAGGTGAAAAAAAATAATAAGTCACAGAGAAAGAATGTTATCTAATAGGTGCTAACCTTTAGCAACATGCTAGATAGAACCAAGTCCTGCCAGTTAAAAGGAAGGCTCTCATCTTCCTCTACTAACATCGTTTCATAATTTTATCTTTGTATAGGAACAAATACATGCATTATCATACTCCCAAATAGAGAGAAACCCCCTAATAATCTTGTTTACTAGACAGCACTCCTATCCTGACTGTCGAAAGCCCCGGGGCCCTACTCACTATCAAGTCCCTAGTACAGGAATTCCCATGTCGGGTACTCAATAAATTCTAGTTGATCTGAAATGAAATGAACTGCCTTTTAAATAGTGGAGACATATAGAAGACAGATATGTAGATATAGATGGCAGGGGTGGGAGGGAAAAACTTAGTTTTGTTCCCGAAAGGAAAAAAGAAACACTAAGCCACACAGAAAACAACGCAAATACCAATGTTTTGTGAACATCATAATTACTTTAAAATACTGCAATTGCAACCAATAATAAGAGTTAACTAACAAAATGAAGATGGAGGGAATCCACCGGATTTGCACTCTAGGTTCTTCCTGCCTGTCCGGCACTCGGGCGTGTTGCTCTGCGTTCCGCCAGACACTTCACGGAACCACACTATTAATAGTTCAAAATGACATAATTAATCAATCCGTTCAAAACCTGTTCAACTGCACAACAGGTTTCGCATGTCCTCTGCTTTAGACAACAGCCTTTATGACTCCCCCTCGGGAAATGTTGGTCCTTAGATGATGGCTCAGTAACTTTTGATACGCTAAAAAGTAAAAATATCTAGAAGTCAGCGTTCTGGGTTAAAAGTCCTTTGTGTCTTCCTTTGTCGAGTCATAAAGATTTCTAATTAAATGATGACTGTATGGTGCTTCCATTCTCCCTAGCGTCTTTCTTCCCTCAACCGATTCCCAACCCGACAAGCTTTTGTACGTAAATCATGATAATGTCACGCAATAAGCAAGAGGAGATCTGTGGGTGCTCAGGGGAAGAGACAGATAGCTGCAGTTGGGGCTAACTTCTTGCTGATAAATTTCTGTCTCCTATCCATCTTTGAACTATTAATAGTGTGGTTCCATCTGTAGTCCCAAAATAAAAAAGAGTGTATATTCCACAATATAACCTAAATTTATCTCCTTGAACAGCTGATAGCACATCCAGGGGTGTTTCTTCTTTCTCTTCTGTGACAGATTTGTGCTGCTAGACTTGGACCTACGTCGTTGAGGTCAGTTCCAAGGGACGACACTTTGCTCCCAGAAGCAGAAGCCATTTAATGCTCTGTGGTCAGAACAGACTATGTCAGGTCTCAAGTCTTGCACTGAACTTAACTTTCTGATGTTGACACAAACCAAGGGTTCCTTCTAGTTACATACTCGTCATTTTTCTGTTTCTTTGTTACTTAGGTTTTACAGTTGCTTTTAACCTTCCCACATTGAATATAAAATCCGTTAGACAGGGGAAAACTCTCACACTTTTCTTTATTTCTGTCACAGAAACCGCCCTGCACATGCCAGGGGTTTGGCCAAGTTGTTAGAAGTACAGATTTAAGAACTCCCAGTTACTTCTATAATATTTCTAATTTAAGCTTTAATTAGCAAGTTAATCTTACTTCTATAAGATTCATGATCATGAAACTTTAAGCTTTATTTTTTTTTTATCTCACCTGTCTCCTAGTTTGCACAGATTTGGTAGTTCTTGGTCTAGAATCTAAATCATATAGATGGTCCTACAAGAAGGAAATTCCCCATCATGACTTTTGTTGAGGGTAAGAAAAAAAGATCTACTGGTTCACATAGATCTTTCAAGCCAGAACTCAGCCAGATGGACTATTTGGCACATTTCCCCCTCGGCCTCAGAGTCCAGGCCAGCTAGCTCCACACTCACAAATATGCTCTACTTCTGTCCTGCCCCCAACACCAGGCTGAATCTGCTTTTTAATGGGGATGCTTACTGCCTACTCCTCAACTTACACGTCCTCCTCTCCCCTCTGACTGAAAAGAACCAGACCTCTGGATATTTCACAAGCTGACTTAGAAGGAAAAAGTAAAGCACTTCTAATCAGATCCCATGGTTACCTTCTACAGTCTTTAAAAGCAGCTGGGAGACCCCAAAAGGGACAGCAATGACAGGCCCAGCAACATCCTGAAGAGCTCAAGTGCCAGGCTGGAGGGCATCCCTCTCTCCCAGAAGCCAGCTACTGAAATAGACCAGTGTCCCTGGGAACGTTAGTTCACGGTAGTGCCACTTTTACAAAGGAAAATAGAATTTTCCCATCTCTCTCTATGATATTAAAAATTATTTTCATTTTAGGGAAAGCGGCAGGCAAGATAAAACATAGCGGGAAACAGAATTTATGAGCTGCTTCCCGCACATCTGGGCTACAACTCTTGCACCTGTCACCCCTGTTGACAAGCTTAAAATAAAACCATGATTTCTATTTTTAGGTCCCCAGATATTCTTCCAGGCAATCCCTGTACATTCATTTTTCCCCTTTGGCAGAAAGAATTAACACAACCCAGAACAAATAGTAAATTTATTTATTGTGTTGCTTAGACACTTTAGAAGGAAAAAATGTATATGACTTGATTTTCAAAGAATTACTCTATGTTGTCAGAAGAGAGGAAGGCAGCTAAGGCAGTGCAAGTTAGCTTCTGTTTGAGACAGCTGGAGGGCAAGCTTATTGTTCCCCAGTCAGTACCCGATTAGCAGGGATGCCACTGCCAAGAAGTAATATAGAAAACTCATGCCAATTCCCTCATTTTTACTCGAGTACCTTGTGCATCTATTTAATAGACATCCATGAGTCCCTACTATGGTCAAAGTCCTGGGGGTGGGGACAAAGAGGACTGCTAGTGTATGATCACCTTAGTATGTTCACGCTTAGCATATAAGGCACTGTACTACAAATATACAAATACGTTCTCATTTAAAGTCTAGTGACACAGTAAGAACAAAGAATAAACCTTGCTGGACTGATTTAGTTTCATATTCTTATCTCCAACAGACACACGGGGAATCCAGGATTTAGCAAAGTTAATTACCTTGCACAGCTAGCAAGAGGCGAGACTTCAGACAAAGTCTGTTCTACTCCCACTTTTACTCTTTCCAGGAAAATTTACTGAGCTGTTTGTCGGGAAACAAATAGAAAATAAGGTCTTGTACTCAAAGTATTTATGATACAAAGGGAGAAAATACATAGAAAAAATAAAGTGACCACAACACAACGTAAAAGAAAAAAAACTGATAATGTAAGAGAAGTTTTGCACAAAGTATGAAGGAGGAAAATATATTACCAAAGAGGTATTTTTATGCTGAGACTCATCCAAATTAATCCTCATTGCAAAGGATTAATTTATCCAATGCAAGACTAAAATTGAGCACTTCCTATGTGCTTAGTACAATGTATTATGCATAGTGGTTGCTCAGTAAATAACTATTGAATATTGAATGAACAGGATTGCTTCAGGTGAACATAAAGTGGAAAAAGCATTCCTAAAGAAGAGAGTGGAACATGCAGACATGGGGACAAGCAAGAAGAGTTACAGCTGATGCACAAACTACAGCTTTTCCCAACGATCTGTACGACGTATGTTATGCCGAGTTTGTTGGCATAACTTAAGAGCACGTATTCAAAACAATCTAGATGTAGACCATACCCTAGTGACATACTATTAGGAAACATCTTTTTTTATGAATATATTGCATGTCATTTGTAACAGAAAAAGGGGCTGGATTGGTGGCAATAGCTTTCACGCCGATGAGAATTAATGACTCTCATTGTCTCTGTGTAGATAGCTGTGCTTACATTTTATTTCCCTTTGGTCACATAAAAATTTAAAAATAATAAAAAATTTAGGGAGCAACTAAATAAAAGAGAAGAAGTTATTTTAAATTAACAAGATGAAACTTGAAGGTCTGGTAAGATTGAGTAGTCGGTAAGATTCCCGACTACTCAAGCCAAAATATCCTTGTGGGGCCGAAGAATATACATTTAGAAATAAAAGCATACAGAAGTACCAGATTTAAATTAGGGATTTCAAAAATCGAGCGTTGGGTGGCAAAATCTTAGACTTCAAGTGGATTCTTTCTAAGAATTGTAGCTCTGCATACACTCAATGTGTGTGGCAAGATGCTTTAAAAATCTTCTGACAAAAATGTGACCACCACATGAAGAGCACAGGAAATTCAACTAAAGAGTGAATAACTTGTGCTGGACAAATAACATATTGTAGAACATAATCTCATAAATCATCCCTTCTGCTACAAGGACTGTATGCTCAAGAAAGGAGAGTCAGCTGGGTGCGGTGGCTCATGCTTGTAATCCTAGCACTCTTGGAGGCCAAGGCAGGAGGATCACTTGAGTGCAGGAGTTTTGAGACCAGCATGAGCAAGAATGAGAGCCCATCTCTACAGAAAATAGAAAAATTAGCTGGGCGTGGTGACGCATGCCTGTGTAGTCCCAACTACTCGGGAGACTGAGGCAGGAGGATGGCTTAAGCCCAGAAGTTTGAGGTTGCTGTGAGCTATGATGATGCCACTGCACTCTAGCCAGGGCAACAGAGTAAGACTCTATCTAAAAAAAAAAAAAATGAAGAGTCATGGGACAAAAGGTCACATGGCGTAAGCTAAAACCATGAAGAGCTGTTCCATGCACTTCACCAACAGCTGTCAAAAGGCAGCCACGAGGTGGGCTTGGCTTTCATGTTTTCAAGTGTAGTTCATATGCTTCTAATTTTTGACCTTCTGTTATGAAAAGAAGATCTGGTTTATGTTTCTAAAAGCCATGTTTCAGCTCTACACAAAATATAATGCCAATGGTAGGAATGTGAAACAGAAATTATGGAAATGACCCCTAAACCATCTTCCCTTTTGTCCCTCTCCCCTGGGTAGTTAGTGGCTTCCTGCCTGATAATCCTGCTTCCCTCCAGTATTTGCCCACCCTAAACCATTTTTGTCCCGGAGTATTCTTAAAGAACAATGCTAATCCTACTCCTGCCCTGCTCAAAAACCTCCAGTGGCTCCCAAGTGCCTACCAAATTTGGTATAAATTCACAGCCCTCTAGAAAACAGCCCCACTTGACGTTTTCCAATCTAACAATGAACACCGCTGTACAAACAGCAACAATAGTGTTTCCATGTATTTTTGTTGCAACATCACCATTTTTCCCAGTAAAGACCCTACACATAATCCAAATAATACAAAGCAGATAAAATGGTCCCCTATTAGAATATGTTATTTCATACATCCAAATATATATCATTTTCTTTTTATAAAAACAAACACTAGTACTTTTTACTTGTACCATGTATATACCCTATGGGGCCAAATGTGAGGTATTCCTCCAGCCTCGAAAATATTTAATAAAATAAATACAGTATCTATCTTCTATGAGTTAAAGTTTGAATCAGTCAAAATGGACGTGATACATAGTTATCTTTAATAGAGACAGAATAGGTTTACAGGCCAGTAAAATACAATCCAGCTGTAACCCTGTAACTGTCATCCCGAGCTGTGTTTCAAAAGAACACTAGTTCCACAAAACATTAATAAGTGTTGCAAATGAACAAATGATATTGGAACACATCACATACTATATCCTCCCACTGGAAGATTAAGGGTGTTAGTTTCTCACTGTAGGCTCTGAAGAAACTAGTTAAACTTATTTGACCCACTCCTTTTCAAACTTACTGTCTTCAAATCATGTCCACACCATTTTTGGAAGAACACCCATTAATACAAGTTTCCTGAAAAGCACTTCCGAAAATACCGCTGTAATCAACTTGATACTGAGCAGTAGAATATCAACAGTTTAACATTTCTAAAGCACAAAACTAAAGTTCAACATTTCTAAAGCACAAAACTAAATACACGAAACAGAAGAATACCCTGTGACCTTAGACTCCAGGCTGCTCTAAAGCTGTTATTTGCGTGCTTAATATTTGATTTGTTAAAAAGATGAGGGTGGCCTAGGTACTTACCAATGTCTGGGTATTTGGGTGCATTAATTAGGGCACAATCTAAGCCACTGAAACAAAGTTTAAATGAGACAGTGGTTCATTTCTCCCTCGAGACACAGGAGCTTAAATGAGACAGTGGTTTTTCTCTCCCTCAAGGAATATTCCAGAATGGTAGGGTGGATCTGCCATCTCCAACGTGTGGCTTCCCTCTCGAGTCCACAGTGAAAGCTCCTGTTCCCACCGTCACGTGTGTATCTGAACAGCAGGAAAGGAAACAGCAAAGGCACTCACCCACCCCTTCTCCACATGACTTGCATCCACATCGCACTGACCAGAACTTGGTCACCTGCCAACTTGGCTGCAAACGCAGCTGATATAAACTCTTCCCGGGGTGCAGATGGAAAACCATCCACCTGTGTCTCCACGTATCTCTGGCAAACATACACGAAATAGAAGGGAGTCCTCCCCACCATTGGAGTGCATGGCAAGAAAGAACAGAGAGGTCTTTTGGTGCAATTTTGGAAGTATTGATCTAGTCACCCTACTTCTCCAGCAGACTGGAAGACAGTCTTCCATGTGTCCACATCTGAAGCAGGACGGCAATGCCATACATGCTTCCCCACTCCTTTGCCGCCATAGACAACGTCCCAACATCCTTCCAAGTCCCAGCTGTCAAGTCGCCAGGGAAGAGCCTGCATTTGAACGGTGGATGACAGTACCAGTCACGGTAATTTTAGGGAAGCACATTGGGTTGCCATGTAATCGGTTCACACCCTCAGGATAAAACACATATGTACTCTTGTTTTGATCCTAATTAAGAACATTGAGAAATATCAAAACCAGGCTCCACTTTGCTGAGCATAAATTCTGTACAAAGAAAAATTAGATTTATAATATCTAAGAAATAATGTGTTTCAGAAATGACAAGTAAAAGACATGAGATAAGTATTTCAACATGAAACTAACCTTTAGGCAATCTGGCAGTAATCAGGACGACCTATAAAAATTTACTGTTTTTATTCTTTTCAGGAGCCTACAGCAGAAATGGAATTTGATCCTGTTCCGATAGTAAACACTTCTTTTATGTTCTTAGGCTAAGGAAACTGAAGCTTTCTTGTTAATCCTCCTGCCCCCACCCAAGACAGGTTAAATAAAATAGTGAGCCACTTCACACAGTGGGCTGCCCATGGCAGTTTCCAAATATGGTAGTATTAAGCATTTCATATATGATTGCATGTTACATTAACAGTGGTACAACAGAAGTGGAAGAAGGTAATTACCAGGTTTCATACTTAGGTCATATTTAATTTTTCCCCATTACACAGTAGCTCTGTAAGTGTTAACAGTCAAAGATCTCAAAATATACAGTCAAGGATCAAAGTGTGTAGCTATTTGTTGAGGGGGCTGGAAAAGGAAAGTAGATATTATTACATGCTTGTAAATGCACTGCATACAGTTTTGTTTTGTTTTGTTTTGTTTTAGAGACGGGGCCTTACTCTGTCACCCAGGCCTGATCATAGCTCACTGCAGTCTCTGACTCCTGGGCTCAAGGGATCTTCCTGCCTCAGCCTCCTGAGTAGCTGGGATTACAGGTGTGTGCCACTGTGCCCAGCTCCACATTGCATACTTTTTGGATGATACCCAAGAAAGTGGTAACAATAGATATCCTCTAAAAGATACCTGGATAGGTGAGAGAAAATGTAATGAGAGATGCTTTTACTATATAGCCTTTTTTACACCTTTATAATTATGGAGTATGTCCATGCATCACCAATTCAAATAAATTAAAATTAACAATCACATATATTTTTTCTCCTTGCTACCTGTGCAACCTTCACTCTCTCCCTACCTGTATTATTTTTCTAGGGCTGCCACAACCAAGTACCATAAACTGGGTGCCTTAAAACAACAAAAATGTATTGTCTCACAATTCTGGAGGCTAGAAGTCTGAAACCAAGGTGCTGGCAGGGCTCTAGGGGAAGATCCTCTCATGTCTCTTCCAGCTTCTCGTGGCCCCAGGCATTGCTTGATTTGTGGCAGCGACACTGCAATCTCTGCATCCATCTCATGCAGCCTTTTCTCTGTGTATCTCTGCCCACGTTTCCCTCTTCTTACTAGGACATCAATCTTATTGGATTAGGGCCCACCCTAATGACTTTGCCTTAACTCGATTACATCTATAAAGATCCCATTTCCAAATAAGGTCACATTCACAGGTACCCGGGAGTAGGGCTTCAATGCATGTTTTTGTGAGATACAATTCAACCCATGGCACTAACATAATCCACATCATCACACACTGCATTCTACAGACATAGTTTCTCTATCCCTTCTTTTCAGTCTGAGCTCCATGAGGCAGAGCAGCTAAGTGACCCCCACTTGTCTTCCTTGAAAGATTTGGCTGGCATTGTAAAAAATAAACATACATTTCTTGGTGGAAGATATTTAGATAAAAATTCAAAAGAACAGAAAGTGGATATTTTTAAAGCTATTTTTGCAGGAAATCAAGGGCATTATAGACCACCAGATGGGAATTTCAGGCACTTGATCAGGATGCTCTATGAATTCAGGAACAATGAACACACTGTAGTCCTTTATTAGCTATCAATTTTTATCTGGTTGATGTTGGCCTACATAGATACACATGTTCTTAAATTTTATAGCTAAATTAAAGCAAATAAATCAAGTTGAAGTGTTGTTAGAAACAAAAAATATCATTCTTCTGCTGTGATCTTACCTCTTCTTTTGAGAGTCATAATACCTGTTCCTAGTTATTATAGTGAATAAACAATCAAGCTCAAGACAGAAGAAATAAGAAAGGAACATGGGGTCTGCCAGAGACCACTGACATTCCAAATAAACAACTCCAGTAAGTGTCGATAAGGATAAGCTTAATCAACCACTGACAAAGCCTACTTAGTACTTTCTTCAGCCCTCCACTTGACACTATGTAGGGCAGGAAAAATGAGACATAGTAATCTCACTCCATCCACTTTATGCATTAAGTATCATTTCATTATCTAGTTGGCACAAGATCGACCTGTTTATCAGGTCACAACCCTAAGTTCACAGGCAGCAAATAGCAAACTTGCATTATCAAAGTGTTTTTCCCATAGAGCAAGTTCTAAAATTTTAAAGAAATATATACATTGCATGGGGTCCCTCTTTGAAACTCTAAAACACTCTTGCTCCATTTACTCACACAATCCCATAATTGCTGAGAGGGCATGGAGACAAGGATGCAGAGAAGGAGAAGGAATACCAGTTGCTTTGTTGCACCACTCAGATCTCCCTTTGGAGGGGAGCAGAGTCAACTGTGTGGACGTCAGTCGCCACATCTTCAGGCCTCTGCACTCATGCCAAAGCCATGCATCCTCCAGGGTGCTCCCAGCCAGGGCCTGAACACTGTGAGCACACCAGATCTAGCCTTTCCTGCCCAACTCAAGACTCTTCTAATGGGCAGCTTCTGCTCAGGGACTCTCCATGGCCAGGCTGAAATGTTTTCAGAACCGCACTGATGTCTGGAGCTCCTCCTACCCTCATGCCTTTTCCCTGTTTCCCAGGTCCCAGACCCATCATCCAGTCCTGCAGCTCTGCCTACCTCTTCCTGATCCCTGCCCTTTTATCTTTCACCCGCATTTCCCTCTCCCCATCCAAATCTCCTGCACATCTGACCAGCAGAACACAGTTACAATTCTACTTAAACTGGTATAATAGTGAATCAGCCAGTAATTAATCCAGTTCTGATTTACCTCTTATCTTCCTGAGACCTCACAGAAAAGAAAGAGGCAGAGTTTCCTTTTTTGGCAATCACTGTTCCTAAAATAATGAAGCATGAGTCTCTATTTTTCAACTCCTGAGCCTTAGCTATCTCCTATTCTAATACATCCATACCCAAAAGAAGCTCAGACATGTCCCTGAGGTCATTAGGAGTCTGTTGAGCGTGTCCCCTCAAGGGGCTTGTACCTCTGCACCTGTCATTTTGATTAACTGTCTTCCTACTGATGAGAGCCCTTTAAGCCTGGTGGGAGTTTTTAAAGTTCATTCACGGTTCTCTGTCTTCCCGCCCTTCACTCTAGCCCTGCTCTTGCAAAGGCCCAGCTTAAACACATTCCTGCCTGAAAATAATGGGACAGCTTTGGTCACTGGCAGTTCCCAGTCCTAAACATGCCCACCAACCAAGTCCATGTGACTTTAGGTAAGATGCATCTTTGGGTTGTAAAACACAAGTTTATGAACCAAGGAAGTCATAGGCATAAAGCAAAATAGAAAACTCAGGTGAGCACAGTGAAAGTCCACTTTCAAAGGCTGCAGGTCCCAGTGTGTGTCTGCCTCGGGCAGATCTACCCTCACCAGTCCAGTGTGTTTCATGCCAGGGAAGGAGACTCTACAACCTTCCGCACTAGGAAGTTTCAGTGCTTTTAAAACAGCATTCAAAGTTTTTAATGGTTATAATTACCCAAATGCAATTGTTAACTTAGAGCCTGAGTTTCTCTATTTGTCTCAATAATCACGACTCCTTTAGATTTCTTTCACATGTCATTATCAAGCTTTATAATCTTTAATCATTCTGTTGCTTTTCTCTGATATTCCTCTACTTAAAAAGAAAGAAATGCAACAAAAACAAAACCCACTATGACACAGAACTCAAACAAGGCACAATTATCAGGAAAATAGGCCTAGCCCCTGAATTTCACCTGAATTCTGCTAAGCCATTATGACAGGATTTCAGAATATAACTCAGGCACAAAACCACTAAAAAAGCAATGGAGACTCAAGGTCAGGTTACTGCACAGAAAGGTCATTCTGGAATAGTAAAGGGAACAGGAAATCAATGTCAGGTTGCAAGTTCCACTTCTAGCTCTTTCCTTCTTGTACCTGGATACCATTTTACTTATCTTTAAGACAATTTGTTGACTAAATTAATGGTCAATCTTAGTGTCACTCAGGGAGACATGAGGCAGATTTGAGGATCACTCTGCATCATTTCCCACCTACCATATTTCACCTGAATTCAGTTGAGTTCTAACAGTTTAAGAAAATCCAGGGCAGAGAGGAACATACTAGATGATACCGCTGAAAAGCAATCAAATATTAATATATCTCAGATATATCTATGGGACAAATGGCATGGCTTTTTCAAGAAGTCAGTGTCATGACAAAAGGGGATACATCTTGATTAAAAGAGACGAGAGACACAGACGCCAGATATGAGGCCATGGTCCTGAATTGGATCCTAACTTGGAGAAACCAGTTGTAAATGATATTTTGGAAACAATTCAGAAATTTTATATGAATCAGTATCAAATTACATTAGGGAATAACGATCAATTTTGTTAGGTATAATAATTTTAATTTGGTTATATAGAAATACTATTTTAGAGATAATCAATAAAGAAACCAGGTGGAATACAAGAATATCTATAATTTACATGAAAATATTTCTATATAAAATTGATTTATGCATCTACCATAGGGTTATTTATCTACCCCAGATGGTGAATTTTTTCTGTAAAGGGCAAGAATAAATATTTTAGACTTCACAAGCCAAATGGACTTTGTTGCAATCACTCAACTTTACCATTGTAGCATGAAAGCAAGCACAGATGACAGTATACAAATGCATGTGCATGGCTGTGTTTCAGTAATACTTTATTTATAAACACAGGGGTTTGTATGCAATAGTTTGACCACCCCAAACCAACTCTTTCGTTCAACAACAGATGCTGGGCTCATGACAAATAGTCTTTGGCCTCAGAGTACAGCAAGCATTTCCTTAGCCTTTTAGTCCACCTTCCTTCTACACTTGGAACAGCAGCAACATGAAAGCCCTGTTCATGTGAGACCCATATTATCTACTAAGTGTTTTCCTACACAGCTAGTCTATTCTCTGTCAGATGACTCAGAGATTTTATTTTTAAAAAAAGCAAAGTATGTGCCTGTAAAATTAAATAACCATATCACAAAAGGAAATTCGACTCTGAGAAGGCTCTTGTATCCCATAAACCGAATGCACGAGGGATCTCTGGCCCTGGAGCTGATTAGCATTTGACCAGCTTTTGAAGATAAAAGTGGAGAAGTCATGGGCCCTTCACCTCACTTCACCACTGGAATCCAACTCACTCACTCGGATCCTCTGGACACTGTCTATTCAGCAAATCAGTATTTTCCTGCACAATATGCTGCACATGCCCCTGGCCTAGGAGAGTAAACACAGGTCCCCAGTGGTTCTTATGATTAGAGGATAAACCACTGGGAAAACCGGTCAATTAATCGCATGGCACCTGCGCATGGCACAGGTGAGGTCAGTACCTCTTACCAGCCAGGTACAGATGCAAGTGAAATACACATGCCTGTCCGTCTGTATGCTCATAAATGAGCAATCCTTCAAGAATGATCCCCACAAACCCAGATTGCTCTTTAAGATGACATTAGAAATATAGCAGTCAGTATTAAATATTTAGAGTATTAATTAATTTGCCCCATTGGTTCAGACTGCCTATTAAAAGTTTACCTATAATAGAAAGCTTTGGTCTATTCAGTTTTGTGCTCTGCCATTAAAACTGCATGTAATAAACTTTTATAGAATATGGCATCTCATGAAATTTAAATAGACTTAGTTCCTAAAAGAGTTTCATATAGATGATGAGTAAAAACTGAGAGAAAATTCATGTTATGTGGATTCTCTATTAATAAAAAGAAAGCTAGATCATGATTCAAACTAAAAAAAAAATAAAACCCTACAGTGTTGAGATAGCCTATAAATTCTTTGGAAATTAGGGATTGGGATGGAGGGGTGAAACTTCTGCCAAGTTTCAAGGTCATAAAAGTAGTTGAAATAGAACACAAAGCTATATATAGAACCACATTTTTCACGGTAGTATACGTTATAGTCACACTGGACAGTAAAGTAGGAAATTTGTGGAAAAATACACCATAGTGGAGTCTTCTAATTATTTATGTATTATTTGGGATTCTTGATTTAAATTGACCAGAAATAATATAAGAAAGAAATTACTCCTTTTAAGTCTTGTTAGAAAGTTATTTATAGAAACACATTATTTATTTTTATCTGCCGTTAAGAATTCTACCCACCCAGGACATAATGCAAACATTATTAGAAATAGTACTGTATGTCTACCATAATTTGTGCAATAAAACTTATGTTAATTTTCCAAGAAGAAGGGAGATTTATCCTTCTTGAAATGATTTTTTGATGGGAAATATTAGGGATATATGTAGTCTAGTTAATATAATAAGTTTTCAACCCATCCTGGGCATTCGGGGGCTTAGCAATTACTATTATAAATCCAAAATAGTTTTATCCTTCTGTAAAATAGGCTTCCATTGGATAATACTTACCTAAGAGTTGAAACAATTGTTTTAGTCTGGAAATAATTAAACTTCCTTCAAAGTATTTAAATTGCCAAACCTCTATTTAGGTAACTAGGAAATACCTCCTTCCTTATTAAATTGGATATAGGGCAGTTGCCAGATAGATGAACCAAATGCATTTAGTGATTTTTTTTTTCTCTGAAACATTTAGAACACATATTATAATAACAGGGAGTAAAACTAAAATACACATTACAGTGTCCAGTAAAAGTTTAAAGTGAAACAAGAATGGCTAATACTTAGTAAGTACTCTGTCACGGAGAAACAATTATAGTAGACGTATACTCTGTATACAAGATAAGTAAGCCTGACAACATTAGTAAAGGTTTATTTCTCCATTAATTAGCAGGTTGCGTCAATAACAACCATCAGGTGCACAGCATGGGCACATAACCTACCTCTGGGCAGCTCAGTATTGCTCCTAAAAGCATCCTCCATCTCCCCGCTCCAGTGGGGCCCTTGCTGAGTAAATGGATCACACGGACAACCAAACTGGGAAGAGTTTGTTGGGTCGCTTTAAAGACACAGCTTGAACACAAATCAAGTCCTGCCACTCTTCCATTTTTTTTAAAATTTTTTTCAGCATATTACGGGGGTACAAATGTTTAGGTTACATACATATTGCATATTTGCTTTTTATGAGACACTTCAGACAGAAAAAATAAAACTAAATTCTGCAGACCCATTTCCTCATTCTGGTGTTCAAAGCTCTCCATAGGCCTCTCCTACCTGTATGACATTAGGTCATCAGTGACGCAGTCATGCACCCTCCGTAACCTGCCGCCAGGACTACTCTTGCCTCTAGCCTTCATTCCCCACCTGCGTGCCTCATCCTCTACCTCTGCTTCCCTAAATCCTGTCTATTATCCTTTAAGACCCACTGAACCCTCACCTCTGTGCACAGGCTTTCCTCACTACTGAAGCTCACACACATCATCTCCCTGCATCATCCCTGACCTTGCACACACGGCTGTTGGAGTATTTACCACATTATTCGTTTCCCTGTTTATTCCCACGTCTGAGCTGTGACTCGCTACACGGCAGGGACCGCCTTATTCATCTTTGTGTCTGATCCAGTGCCTAGAGCTGCCTAACACGTAGCAGAACGTCATTTAACACATGTGGGACAGGTTACCCCGGGGATGGGAAGGATTAGGGAGCCTCCCGGGGGGCCGATGATATTTTATATCTTCCCCTGAATAATAGCTATGGGTGCGTTTGCATAGGAAAACTTTATTGAGCTGTGAAAAACAATTGTGGAAGAAATGAAAGAATGAACTGGCAGCAGGAAGCAGCCAGAGTAATAAAGGGACGACTTCCCGTGAAAAGATGGCTGCTCTTCATTGTTTCCAGCAGTATGATGTCCAGCTTCACTGTTTAGGAAGAATGAAATATTCAATTGACAACGACAATATAAACACACACACACACACCACACCACACATCACTCACACCACCCACACACATACCACACACACACCACAGCACACACGCCCCACCACAAACACACAAACCACAGACTGTCTTTCCTGCGTGGCTCGTCACTCCGTTGTGCCTCCTCTGTACCCACCATCAGCACAGACCTTCTCAGAAGACTCCATCCCCCACCTTGTAAGACTGTGTACCGAGCCACTCCACCGTCAGGATGCCAAACCTCTGGAAAGGCGTTTTCTGCCACTGTGAGAATCCTGCCTAGTGAGCTAAACTCCCCACTTCTCTGCAATCCCCGACAGGACGTGGATCAGCTTTCTCTTCAGTTCCTTCTCCTTTGGCACTTGGTTCAATTCAGCTCAACAAATACTTCTTGAACCTTCTAGGTGCTAAGAGCTAGGAAATGGGTTACACTGACGAACAAGACACGTCCCATGTTGTTGTGTATGTGTGGCAAAAAATAAATAATGTAAAATTTACCATTTCAACCAATGCTAAATGTACAATTCATTGGCATTAAATACATCTACAATGCTCTGCGACCATCCCCACCGTCCGCTTAGAGAACTTTTTCATCTTCTCAAACAGAAACTCTGTACCCGTTAAACAATAACTCCCCTTTTGCCCCTTCCCTCCGGCCCTGGTAATCACTACGTTACCTTTCTGTCTCTATGAATTTGCCTGTCCTAGGGACCTCATACAAATGGAACCCCACAACATTTGTCCTCCAGTGTCTGGCTTATTTCACTTAACATTTCCGAGGTACATCCATGCTGAAGCATGTATCGGAATTTCCTTTCTTTTCTAAGGCTGAAAAATATTTCATTGTATGTATATACCACATTTTCTTTATCCACTCCATGTGTTCTGTTTTGCAGGAGCTTTTGGCTAGCAGGGAAAGCATGCCAGGTCTTGCCCACTAGTTTGCTGAACTTTGTTCAACATCTGTCCTCTCAACCTAGAACCTTCCATCCCAATGTACTGTGTGTTCTGTTTTCACAGGAAACACATGTGTCTCTTCCACCTCTTTATCCCACTGTCTATCATGGCACCGGCACATAATAATCATGCAATTAACAGTTGTTTATTAATGCATGAAAGATTTTCTCTGGGGTCTTCTGAGACTCCTTCTGAAGTTTCTTTTACTTAGTTGTAGTCCCTGCCTTTGGTCTCCCACTTACGTTCCCTGCATAGAACTAGTGGCATGTGGTTCCTGCAGACACAATATTTATCTCATTCCTCTCCTCATCACAGAGAAAACAATATCTATGAGAAATTATAAGTACAAATGGTGCTGGACTGGGTGTCAGGAGATAGGAATTTTAGTCAAGTCACAAGCTCCTTAGGTCTCAGGAATCTATGGTGGTAGCCTCAAAATAAGGGTGTTAAATTGGGCCTATCCTGTTCTAAAACTGTATCATGCCAATTAGCATAAAGAAACAAAACAATATTTTGATGAAATGCCTCAGACACATCTGGACGATGTCAAAAATGCTTCCTAAATATTCTTGTGATCTACCAAAACAGTTTATTTACGACTTCTTTAACAAGTCTACTGTGTTATTTCTTTTATATTTCAATCACTTGGAAAACTATCTTAGATTTTTATTTCAAGGAGCAAAGGAGGTACCTTTCCAGGTGGAACTAGACTACTTAGCTATCACCATTGGAAAGCAGAAGAACATGAGGGAAAATAATATTCTTTCTGCCTAAAAACGTGAAGAATGCAGTGAAGACGCTACCAAAAGAGAGGAGAAAATGTTACCAAGCAAATTGTTTTGGTTCTTTCATTGAGGAAGAATTTATTTTGCAGTCAGCTTTGGCTAGTGCATTTTGCCGCTATATGAATTTTTGCAGTTCTAGAAACTTCTCTGAATGCATGAGCAGGGAATTACCTCATTAGACACCTTTCTATCTCCAGTGCTATTTTGGCTATTTGCAGGTGACAGAAATGAACTAGCGAAATCTGAAAGAAAGAACCAAAAGCCAGAGGGCTAATAAGTGGAGGTGGCCTCCTAATGGTACAGAACCACTGCTCTTCCTCACCAAGCTCCCCCGTGAGAAGCCGGGAGCTCCAAGCGGTAATTCCAGGACAGCACTTGGTCTCCTCACTGCGTGATGTTGGGGGATGATCATTGCCCACAAAAATAGTACCGCTAAAAAGAACAGAAACCCTGTTAGACTGCATTCAATGGGAATTATTTTTTATTATAAAATAATAAACTAACTTGTTAATAACACACATGAGATGGATGAAGAAACCTACAAGAATCTGGTGAAAGGAATGATACCAAAAGGAAACTGTCCATGGGAAAAGTCCTAAGGAATGACCTGAATGGCAAAAATTGTTCCGGTACAAAAAAGTTTCAAGTATTCTTTCACTGCTAATTTTGCATTATTCACCTAATTATATAAAAGCTTATTTAATAAATAACACCAACAGATATACTACAAATAGGCAAGTTAACAGCCAACTTAATTGTCAAACCAAGATTACTAAAAACGAATAAGAAGCGACCAAGGGTAAATGGTCAAAAATCTAACAGAACAAGCATGGTGCAGGGGGCAGGGGTGGATCCTATTTGGTACTAGCCCCCTCACTTGTCACTGTCCATCTTCCACCACCTCCTTCCAGTCATACAAACTCTGTCCATTCCTGAAATGCACCACTCACACCCTCTGACACTGTCCACCACTCAGACAGTAAGTGGCTCTGAAGCTGTGTGATCATAGATAAGTCTGAGTCCACTTGGCTCTTGGATTTTGGGCAAGATACTAACCACGCTCAGTTTCATCACCTTGACAATGGGAATAATAATAGTACAGTCATCCTCCCTATCTGTGGGGCATTGATTCCAGGATCCCCAGACATCAAAATCCACAGATGCTCCAGTCCCTTATATAAAATGGTAAGGTATTTGTCTATCACCTGTGTACAGCCTCCTGTATACTTTAAATCATCTCTAGATTACTTATAATACCTAACACAACGTTAATGCTATGTAATTAGTTGTTACACTATATTTTTTAAATTTGTTATTATTTTTATTGTTATATTGTTATTTGTTACTGGTATTGTTTTTCCCAAATATTTTCAATTCCAGGTTGGTTAAATTCACAGATACGTAACTCACAAATATGTAGGGCCAACTGTAACTGATTTGTAAAGTTTGGCAAACTTTTAATAAAATAATGTATTTTAAAATGATTACAAAGTGCCTATAGCCCATAATAAGCCCTCAATAAATGGTAGCTATTAGACTGTGAAATCTCATGATGAGATTACAGACAAAATTGAGGCCAGATGACCTGGCTGGCAGTACACAGCTAACTGACTTCAAGGACCAGCCCTTAATCTAGACCAGTGTTTCTTAAACTGTGGCCAGTGGTCTAACTAACATTAGAAATCACTTGTGGTCTTTAATAAAAATGTAGATTCCTGGGCCAATCCCTAGGAATCTACATTTTTATTAAAGACCACAAGAACTCAGTCTTAGGGTATTGGAATGCACGTTTTAAAATAAGTACCTGAGCATATTCCGATATACATTTTAATTTCAAAACCAGTAATCCAGTGGTTCTCAACCTTTGGTATCTGCATCACCTGAGAACTTGTTAGAAATGCAAATTCTCAGATCCACACGACCTAGTGAATCAGAAACTCCGGGATAAGCCAGCTATTTGTGTTTTACAACCCTCCAGCTGATACTGACAGACACTAAAGTGTGGGAACAGCTGCAGTAATCTGTACCTTCGCATCCTGATCCAGCCAGAGACCCAGCACCAGAACCAGAAAGCTGGGGTCACCCTTGACTCCACGCCACGCCATCTCCTTCCCTGGCCTGTGACATCCAACCAACCACCAAGGACTGCCTATTTTATTTTGTCCTCTTTCCACCCCTACTTCTATTTCTCTATTCCAAGTCTTTGCTGCTTTTTTGACTTCCATAAAGGCCTCCTACCAAATTGCTCAGCTTCCAATCCTGTTACTTTCAAACCCAGTGCTGCACCTAAATTACAAATCTGACCATGTCACTCTCCTGATGAGCACCCTTCGGTGGCTTCCCATTGCTTACAAGACTAAAGATCCTTAACATGGCTTGTAAGTCCTTTCACACTCTGCCTCTGCCCCACCGTCCCAGTTTCCCTAATAACCACCCCCTGCCTCCAATCCTCTGCCCTAACAGCACGAAGCCGCTTAGAAGTTTCCTCCACAAATCCAGCTATTTTCCAACTCTAAACTTTAGCTCCTGCTGCTCCCTCTTCTCCACATACCATTCTCCCTACTCCAGCGCCTAAATTTTATTAGTTCTACCTTTAATTTTTTTGTTTTCTAGAAAAAAAAAAATCCCAAGCGCTTTTTATCCTTTTCCCAAGGCTAAGCTACATTTCATTTAGTGGTTTATGACACATTGTCTGTCCCATCTTTGGTTGCCTATCTCATGTCTGTTTCTCCCACTCATTGCTCCATCCATCTTTGCACCCCTAGCTTGGTGCTTTGGCATAGAAAGAAATCGGAATAAATTTGCTGAACCATTTAATACACCAACAACAAGCATTTGCTATGCTGTTGGCTGAGATTGGGATTGTGGTCTGTGGCCAGGTACTTTTCTGTGTGGAGAGCCTTGTAGACTTCTGTGTAGAGGAATTGATCTTCAGTTCATTCCCACTATTCTCAAATTAACTAAATCAGTGAATGCAGACACTGTATTCTGAAAATTTTGCAAAACAGTGAGATACTGCAGAAAGCCCAACCTGTACCAGCTAGTGAGAAATGAGGCTCCTCTGGTCGCTGCTGCTAAACCTGAAACAAATGCATGGACAGAGAGGTTCAGCTAACTTAATTTTGAAATCATAAATTTTTGACAAATCAAAGACCATACTTAATGTTTCCAAGCTCTTTTAAAAAATACTTATTCCTTTTTTTTGTTTTCTGCTATTGTTAGAAATGAAGTGTCATTGTAATACAAATTATTTGCTCAAATTATCAGAATCAACAAGTTCTGTGGAGCTGAAATGCCCAAAACCGGGGAATGCCATGTAATGCTACATTTTAGATGCAAACTCAAGCCATTTTCTTTAAGGAATACAATGGAGTTGCATATACTGACACTCACATCAACCCTGGAAAACCAACAAAATTTAAAGGTCACAAAATTCAGTGAGACCACATTGCTTTACCTCAAAGATAAAATACTTACCAAGGAAAGACATGAAGGGCTAAGAGATGTTCACAAAGTATTTATTATAAGACTGCTACCAAAAGAGTACATATAGGTAATAAAATGAAATTAAACAGAGTATTATGAAAACATCTCCTGGAAAATTGCCCACTTCAGAAGAGTTAATAATATACTATGTACTGAAAATTCAAAGCAGGCAATGCTTCCCCAGTGATAAACCAATGCGCGAATTTAGGAATCAGAGACTGCATTCCTTAATATTTGTTGTTATTCTGGCAAGGTGAGGGAAAAAAAATGGGAAAACAACAGATTCTGCAGCTAGTAGTAGAATCTCAAATTAAAGGACCAGCCTAATGTTCACAAAATATAGGAAAGACTAGTGACCTTTTCTAGTGTATTCCCACTATCTGGATGTCAACACATCTCCCAACAGGTAGCAACTGAGATAGATTAGGTGTGGGACATACGGGGATCTGTCTTAAGACAACTCATAGTTACTGGACTTTTTTTCTTGTTATTTCTTGGTTAGAAAAGTTCAGAAGAAAATTCTACTTCAGAAGAAAATTCATGTCAAAAATTATTGTGTAGAATTACTCATTAATCTATGGAGTGTATTAAAGGAAAAAAGAGATAGAAAATAATAATTATTAAAATCCTGCCTCCCTAATACCATGAGAAAGAAAGACAAAGAAAGAAAGAAAGAAAGAAGGAAAGAAAAACCCAGGGCTTGTCCATGGAAATGGCTGATTCCAGGGTAGGCAGAGATAGGACAAAGTGAGACTTGGGATGTCTTGTTATTCCAGAGAGTGAAGAAGCGCTTAAAAGAGACAGAGAGTGTCATGGGGATGCAGAAGCCAGTTTGAAAGCATCAAAAGTGCAGTTCATAAAGGTAAATACTGATAAACTAGACATAATCAAAATCAAAGACTTCTGTTCTTTGAAAGAAACTGTTCAGGAGGAAATGAAAAAACAAGTTGCAGACTGAGAAGATATTTGCAAAATACTTATAAAGAACTTGTATCTAAGATACATAAAGAAATTTCAAAACTTAATGTATTAAGACTATTCTATTCTAAAATGAAAAAAAAGGATTTTGAAGAGATTCTTCATCAAAGAAGATACATAGACGTTAAACAGGTATATGAAATAATGATCACTGATCATAAAGAAAATGCAAATGGAAATCACATATATGGTCAATTGACTTTCAACCAACATGAAAAGACAGGTCAGTGGAGAAAGGACAGTCTTCACAACAAATGATGCTGGAACAATTGCACGTCCACATGCAAAATAACAAAAACCTTGATTCCTACCATACACAAAAATTCGGACAAAGTGTAAAATCTAAAACAATTAAACTTTTATAAGAGAACATGGAAGAAATCTTTGTGACCTTGAGTTAGGCAATGATTTCTCGGATGTAACACAAAATCCCAAATAAGATACCACTGTACACACATCACAATAGCTAAAATTAAAGGGAGAGACTATACAGAGTGTTGGCAAGGAGGCAGAGCAACTGGAATTCTCATCTACTATTGGTAGGGAAAAAAAATGGTACAGCAGTTTGGAAAACAGTTTGGCTTACAAAGCTCTGCACACATATACCATACAACCCAGCAGTCTTAATGCTAGTCATTTGCCCAAGAAAATAAAAACTGATTTTCACACAAAACTTTTAGGTAAATGTTTATAGGAGTTTTACTCATAACCACTAAAAACTGAAAAAATAAAATAAAACCAATATCCTTCAACTGGCATATATGATACCAAAATGTGATGCAGCCATACCATGGTATACTACTTAGCAAAAAAAGGAAACCAAGTTACGTGCAACAATATGGATGAATCTCAAATACATCCCGCCAAGTGAAAGAAGCTAGACTCACAAGGCTACATTAAGACACAGAAATAGATTAGTGGCTTCTAGGGCTGAGAGGTTGGCAGAAAATGGGAAAATAAGAAAATCAATTAATGGGTGCTGAGTTTCTTTTTGAAGTGATGAAAATGTTCTAAAATTATGATAATGATTGCACAATTTTGTGACTATAACAAAAAGAGGCATCCTCAGGGGAAAAGGCAGAAGGCAGAAACAAGCACCTGAGACAGTGCAAGGCCCCAGACTTGCTTTATAACAGCCTACTCTCAGCATAACTAACCTGCCTCTGCAATAATGGCATTAATCCCTCATGAGGGCTCTGCTCTCTGGACCCAATCATCTCCCAAAACTGTCACATTGAGGATTAAGTTTCCAACACATAAACTTTTAGCGGCACATTCAAATCACAGCAATCTTGAAATCAGGTAATCTGAGTCTTCCAACTTGGCTGTTTTTCAAGATTGTTTTGGCTAATCTAGTTCCATTATTTTCCCATTTAAATTTCTGAATCAATTGTCAACACCCACAAAAAGTCCAGCTGAAATTCTGATTGAGAATGCACTGAATCTATAAATCAACTGGAGGAGAATTGACGTCTTAACAGTATTTCCATGCAAGGAAAGAGTCATTTATTTAGGTATTTGATTTTTTTTCCTCAGGGAAAATTCAGTTTTTATTTCTGGCATCTTCTTTTTCATCCCTACCTATCTCTCACTCCATTCTCCAAAGTCAAGTTTTGATACATTAAAGAATGTGCTTAAATCATGGACAAAAGTAGCATTTTTTAAAGTTTTCAGTTACTAATAAAATGATAGCCTTCTGTACCTAAAAGTTTCCACTTAATAATGACTCAGAATATCTTGCCTAATTTCCTTAATTATGTGTGAATAAGCTAAATACAGTTGGCCTATCCTTTTTATTAAACAAGGATAATTATTCACACCTCAGAAAAAAATTCATGAGAACATAAAATTTCAAAAATTAGTACCCTCTATGCCAGATATCTTTCCCCTGATGGATCAGAAACTGTATGTGACTATCCCATTGACAAGGTTTTTTGATCACAATGAATTGAACACATGGGTAACCTAACCCAAACATTAATAAGCCAACTTAAACACATAACCCTTGAAGCCTGAAACAGAGGCAGGGCCAGCATGAAGAAAAATAAGGAGAATCATTAACTGAGAGAAACACGCATAATCACATTCAAAGCCTATGATTGTGACCGTAATTGGTAAACTGAATATTTTTCAAAAAGTCCCTTTGTTCTTAACGGCACAAAAGCCACTGTTGCTCTGCAGCACACTGTCACTGTCATGAGCAGCAATACTGAGTACTAGCGCATGTCAAGGATCAAACGCTGTGATGAAAGGGTCTATAATTAATAATAATTGCTTCCCAAGTGTCTATTTTACATAAAGATTCCACTTCATAAAGGACACATTCAAGTCCACTGGATAGGCTTAATATTTTCACTGTAGGTGGTCCTTTCTGGGAAAGCTATTCAAAGGCTCCGCATGAGGCTAGCAAAACATCATTAATAAGAATGATAGAGAAGAATTGCAGAGACAAAGCACACCCAGCCCAGGGTGACATCTTACAGTGCACCAGCAATGGGGTACACGCAGCCCATTCAGCTTTGGAGATGAAGGTCTCCACCCAAAGACAATGAAGGCACAGTTACTTATTCAGCCAATTTTTTAATTTAATGGGTGCCTTTTCTGAGGTGATGACCATGAGTGGGTATGACGCTTTGGGATATTTTTCTTGCAGGGTCGATTGCATGCATATACTATTATTCTTCTGTGTATTTTAAATACAAGAGAAAAATTCTAGTAATGTTTTTGAACACAGTTAATAAGGAATTGCAAAGCCCCAGGAACCAAGTAAAGGGCAATCAGAAGAATATTCCTATAACTCCAACAAAATGAAAGAAATTTAGACAAATACTTCAATACTTTTATGCTCACATTAGAAAAACATTAATTGTAATCTTATTGGTAAGCAGATGAATCTAATTACTGTAATACAATTTAAACATTATTTGGACAGTCACCTAATAATTTTAATAATCATCTAATAATTATGAATCATTGTGGTAGACTGATTACAGCAATAGCCCCATTCTTCACCCCTTCCTATACCCAGATTCCTTGAAATATATTACAGATTTGCAGCTTCTGCAACCCTGTGAAGTTGGGCTGGTCTTGTAACTTGCTTTGCCCAGAAGAATGCAGTGGAATTGATATTATGTCTGTACTGAGACTAGATTTCAAAAGGCCACACACACCTTGGAATCCTGCCCTGCTATCATGAAAACCAGCCTGAACTCCCCTCCTGGACAAGGAGAAATGGAAGAGCACCATCCCAGCTAGGGCCATCCTAGACCAGCCAGCCACTGGACAGTTTCTCTGCAGACTGCAGATACACAAAGGAAAGCAGGTGAGACTAACCTAGGCCAGCCCAGACCTGATGAACCACCCTGCCAACCCATAAACTCATGAGCATAATTAATATAGGATTGTCATTTTAAGCCATGAAATTTTGAAGTGGTTTGTTACACAACATGAGATAATTCATGTAATCACGTACCTTCTTTACCTCCTTGGGTTTCATTCTACACCTTTCCTTTTACCTCCCCTGTGTCTTCCCAGTTACCAATATCACCATCACTAGTCCCATGACTCCTGATCAAGCCATCTATTTGGACTTCTCTCTCTTCTGTACTCCCCATAATCACTGACTTAATGTAGTAGCTTCTAT
Organism: Lepilemur ruficaudatus; assembly: GCA_963574885.1. NCBI lineage: Eukaryota > Metazoa > Chordata > Mammalia > Primates > Lepilemuridae > Lepilemur > Lepilemur ruficaudatus. Next base: position 37,714 of record CAUYRT010071508.1, read on the forward strand.
TCAGAAGTGGATCTCAAAATTACCTGCTGTTCTCCATTTTTTTCTGCCACTCCATTAGTAAAGGTCTTCATCATTTGTCTTCTAAAAGGTCTCCTTTCCTCATTCTTTTGCCTCTTCAATACATTATTTAACCATGAAAGTAGAGTCATTTTCTTACTAAATCAAAATCATCATTTTTACAAAAATGCACGTCAGGACATAGCATCCCATAAATGCAAGTTAGATACTTTAATAACTCCCAGTTTCCTACAGAATATTCCGAATGGTTGAGCATGAAATTCAAGATGCTTCACCACCTGATCCTAATCTTCCCCTCCAGTTGTTTCCCACTGCATCCCTTGACACTTCCGCAATCACACCAAACTAGAACTATCACCCTAATAGACCATGCTCTTTCCTTCTCTGTGCTTTGAAATGGCTTCTTCCCCTCTTCTCCACCTACGGAACTTACAACCAACTGATTCACCTACTCGACAACCCTCTGGCCCTTTTCTCCAATAGACACAGCCCTCCCTGCCACTCACACCCCTTCCTACTGCCTGGGGTGGATTTGTCCTTTCCCTTTAACACCTTGAATATCCTCCATTATGGTAAGTTTTCATTACAGTTTAATCTCTATTTAGTCAAATGCTGGAAGGTTGTAAATTTTTGACAGCATGGCATATAAATCTTTGCATCCCTGATACATCCAGCACAATTCTAGATCTGCTAAATGCAATGTGCTCCTGGGGTCCCAGAGAGGAAAGGAACTGCTCAAAGAGAATTTAACTTTCTAACCAAGACCTAGATGAGGGGCAAATAAATACTTTTGCTCCATGATCAAAAATGGAAAGTTATGCACGACAGAAAGTTAGCTTTTGGCTCCTACAAAATTCTAAACTTAATTATTACAGTACAGCGCCAACTACTTCACTCCTATTCAGGAAACTGACAACTATGACTATGTTAAATTCAATTAGAATCAGAACCCAGAAGTGTTGTCATCCCTTTCTGTCTCACCCTTCTCAGTCTGGCATACTTGGCAGAATCAGATAAGAGAAAGGTAGTTTCTGAAAACCGTAAAAGTTTCCAAAACAGAGCTCTCTGTTAAGCAACTTTTTTTTTTCCTGTATTCTACTGTGAAGAGAAGACAGTAAGGAAAATAAGTTGATATCAGGACTCATGCAATAGCTACTTTCAGGCAAATATTATTACATTTAGAAGAAACTTCTGTAGTCACACACACATTGTGCCTCTATAAAGAAACACAGTGACTCTGAGCAAAGTTTCAATTTCTCTGGGTCACTATTTCCTCATCTGTAAAATGAATGGCTGAGACTAACTTAGCACAAACTTCTGTGAGCTTATGAAACATCAATAATGAAAATAAGGAAATACAAGTTTTTAGTAACAAAAATTTAAGTATTAAGTTATGCCTGCTATGACATGTAAAGACAGCAAAAGACACCAATATGATTTTTTTTTTTTTTTAGACGAGCTCTTGCTTTGTCTCCCAGGTTAGAGAGCCGTGGCGTCAGCCTAGCTCACAGCAACCTCAAACTCCTGGGCTCAAGCGATCCTCCGGTTTCAGCCTCCTGAGCAGCTGGGTCTATAGGCATGTGCCACCATGCCCAGCGACCAATATAATTTGGAAAGATTTTTAACAAAAGTGAAAAATAGAGTATTTTCATGGCCTTCAATTAGAAATTTCAATTAATAAGAACACTCTATCCCTACCACATAGTCCAGCTAATCAAGGTACTATTGTGAATATTAAATTATTAGTCTTATAGAGTGTAGAATAGTATCTTTGTAGATGAGCTTTGTAGATGAGCTGTGGCCCTTTGACAAGTTACTTAACCTCCACCTCATTATATGAAAAATAGGGATAATAATTCCTGCCTCATTATGGGCGGGGGGTGCAAAGACTGCATGAGACAATGTCCATGCAGTGACTAGAATACTTCTTTTCTCCACCATCCCCAAGAAAGTTCAAAGGAACACCTTCACGGTGCCTGATTGGAGCTGTATAACGCTTGTCTCTGTTTTTTCATCATTCAACATTGTCTCAGAATGACGCAATTTTATTTCCACAGATAGCACCTGCTTCAAAGTCACTTACCTCCTCTGCTTACTAGACAGCAGGATGATGATAACATTAAAAAAAGGTCACACTAAATGTATTCATAAACACAGATCTGACACAAGTTTTGGCTTAAGTTACATGCTGCCATATGAAATACAGTCAGGGAATATCTGACAATAACTTAGGCTACTAGAAACACCATACAGAGTAGAAGCACCGATCTGCCTACTCGCTCCCCAGGGCTAGGCCGGAAACCCTATTTTAGGAAGCAACAAATCTATCTTTCTCTTAAATGATGCTTTCTTTGCATGTAGTTAAGCAAAGTTGACCATTTCAAAATCCGTATTAGAAATGAGGAACATTCTAAGAAACATTCCTTGTTGTGAAATTCTTGTTCATTTAATGTAATCATACTTTGGGTCGTGGTCTATTCAAGTTTTACCAGACAAAGCAGAGTAGGAGGGGCCAGAGCCTGGAATCAGAGCTCCCTGTTGGCGAGGTACAGAGAGGCAGGTTCTGCTGCAGTCGTTGAAATGAGCCCAGTCTATCAGATCAAACACAGCATCCAAAGAGACAGTATCCGGTGGCTGGTGGAAGCCTTCGTGACTGTTAGGGTCAGGGGAGATACCAGATTAGAGACCAAGGGAGCAAGTAGTGCCTGTCTCCCAGGAAGGCCAAATCCAACATGCGTGGTAGTGGCCTGATGACTCCATTCTCCAGGCTGGGCTTCAAATACAAGGTCTGCTTTCTGAGAATGGGAGCTGACCAGAGGATTCCCACATGACTGCCCTAATGAACAGGAAACAAGATGCAGAGGGAGATATGGTTCGAGAGGGGCACTCCGATCTCAAGAACAATATCCAAAGTAGGGCACAGAGTCAGAATTGGACTAAGTAACGAGGACACTGCAGATCCCCAGAGTAATAGGATAGAGCTCCATAAACCCCGCCTCCTCCAATGCCATCCCTTCCTAGCAAGGATAATACATCTCAGGGAGTGTGCAGGTAAAAGCATTTATTGAAAGCCAATCATGTGTCCCTGCTCCAGGCAGTCGGAAATCAAAGACAGGAAGACGACTGTCTCTACCTTAAGAAGCTCAAAGTCCGGTAGAGGAGGCGAAAAGCAATGATTACATTAAGCATGACGAGCACGGTGCTGCAGATGCTCCCCGCACATGTGAAGCGCAGAGAAGGCCACCTAACCTAGATCCGGTTAAGTGGGGAAAATCTTCTCAACTAGAGTCAACATGTTTTGTTGGATTAAATCCTTGGGCAGTGCTACAACAGTCCCCCGTCTTCTCTGCCCTAGACAGAAAACATTTCTTTGACTTTCTTATTTTTAAACATTTAAGAAAATTCTCCCCACTCTTTACTGAAAGAACACCCTCTAAATTCTCTCGCAGCATCGCCAAACCAGACAACAGGTGGTTCACGGCGTCCACAAGACCAGCTGAGCTCCCGGCCTATGAAGGCATCACAGAGCACCACACATGTCACTCTGCAACCTGTCAGCATGGGTGACTGTCCAAATCCACCAGGTTATTTCCTGGGCAAGAGTTTATATGAGCTCAAAATCAGCATTATTATTAAGTTAGCAAATACTTCCTGTTAAAACCAAACTGCACGCTTTGACAAAAAGTGGTGCTTCAATGAGAAAACAGAGATTCTGAAAGTTATTTAATATTCTTGAGGTTATACAGCTCGGAAGCACTGGGGTCAAAATTCAATGCCTGTTGTGTTTGTCTCCAAAACCCGTGGAAGTGTAAAAACCTGCCTCTCATCTACAGTCTTATTTCTTTGAAGAGTACTTACTACCTGGGAGTGTTCAAGCACAATCTACTTTAAGTTACGGAAATTACCTAACATAATGCAGCACTGGGCTGTTTTCAAAGCAGTTTTACATGTACCGTGTAACTAAACTACTAAACCTCGTGACTTCCTGTTGCCACCAGCATTGAGTGTAAGGTCTTAGAGTGGCAAACAGGACCGACCCTCACCAACTGGCCCCACGTGAGTTTCTGGCCTCCTCTCTGGCCATCCTTCCCCACCTCAGCTTTCCTCCCTTTCTGTGCTGGAGCCAGGCCCTGTCTACACCCACATGGCTCCCTTGCACCAAAGGCCTTTCCCACTTTTCTGCCTCATATATCCACTCACCTCTTCAGGATGCAGGTCGCCCACTTCTAGCAAGCCTGGCCTTTCTCCTCCCCTCTCCCCAGCTGCCGCCTGGCTCACTCTGCTTTTTGGATGCCAGTCTAGTGGCACTGACCACCCTGCATTGTTGTTTGCCTCCCTCTGCCCAAAGCCTTTCTACTCAAGCTGTAGTCCATGGACAGCAGCACTGATGTCTCCCAGGAATCTCAGGCCCTCCCCAAACCTACAGCAGCAGAATCAGCATTGTTAACAAGATCTCTGTGACTTGTGTGCACTTTAGACTTGGAGAAGAACCTCTCTCACAGTCTGTGAATTTCAGGATGAGAGGAGTAGCATCTTACTTACCCTGAGAACTTACCCCAGGGCCCAGCACTGAGTGAATATTCTGTAAATGTTCATTGAATCAAAGCGAGTATGTGCTTTCATTTGATGCTCACAACAACCCTCTTAGTTAGGAACTATTATCTCCCTGCTACAGATGAGAAAACTGAGGCTAGAGACTTCTAGAAAATGGCTTAAAACTCACACGGCCAATGATTAGCAGGATGAGTTCAAATCTTCCAACTTCTAATTCTGTATTCTTTTCATTTTCTACACTCCCACGCATTATAAATAAGGACAAATATTTATGCAATAACTCATACAATATTTATTTTAGCATTAGAATATTGCCCAGGCAGAATTAGCAGGCACTTTGCTTTCATGTTCATGCACTCATTCATTCCTATAGGTCGTAAACTCTTATTGGGCATCCACCATGGGCAGTCCGTTGCACTCGGTATTAAACATGCAGAGGAGAACTAACTGAGTCAGCTCTCGCCCTCATGGAATACCAACAGATAGAGCAATCCTCATCCAGCGCGAGCAGTAGCATGCTGTATGTGTGTACATAGCATGTGCATAGACTAAAGAGGAAACTATGAGGAAAGGCACTTTACAGAACCTATAGCACAAGCTGCAAAACAAAATCTGGTGTGTTCAGATACAGAAAAAGACCCACCAGAGCGCCATTCAGTTTTCAATGCATCAAAGATTTACACACTCTTCCCATTATCATTAATGGCTCTTATGAACATAATTTGTCCCCACGCACCAAGGGGAGAATAAATTCCTCACAGAGGGGAAATAGAGGGTATTCAAAGAAAAAAATATTGTATGCAGAAAGCTGACGACTGCCAGCTGATAATGAATGCAGTAGGAGTCGTGGTAATTTTTTTAAATTCCTCATTAAGTGAGTCATAAAGGTCATGGGGCAATACTAGCAACACACACACACAGCATCTCTGAATTATCCAGCAAAGCAACAATCACAAAAAGGGCTTTTTACAATTCAGGGCTAAATAAATTAAAAATTAAAATCGGGATAAAATAAAAATAAAAGGAAGTTGAAATTCCAATAACTTTAAAAGATAAAGATCACATAAAAAGCAGAAAGGTAGTACAGAAGGATGAATCGAATAAGAAACTCCTTCTGTGATGGTCCATGCTCCCCCAAGTCACTAAATCTGCTGATGACAGAAACAATATACAGAAAGATACCCGTGCAGAGGGAAAAAGCAAACATATTCCTAGTGACTAGAATAAATGAGTCCAGTGGACGATAAGTGACTTATACAGATCAAATAGGTGTAAGATAATGAGACAAGGGACCAAAGATATTCTTAGAGGGTAAAAGCTCACAGGTCAGCAGTACAGAGGCATTCTCAAGAGCAGAAGTGTTGCATATTTCAGTGCCTTCTTGGCTAATGAGAATAAAACAGACAGGCAAAGTGGAGGGATGGGACTTGGGACATAATTTCCACTTTCCTGGGAGCAGCATTTCTTCAGGTGATTGGGGAGGTTTCTACTTCTCATCAGATCTTTATTAATCCATTGTCATGTCTCTATATTTTATTGTTCCTGCCAGGGTAACAGATGATAGTCACAACTTCAGGTCATAAAGTACACCAGCTAACTCAGGGGGTTGAAAACAAAATGAAGAATGAGGAATAATATGTTCCTTTTCTTCCCAGAGCCTCTGCTTTTCCCCTGTAAAATGAGGTTAATAGATGCTATCCAGTAAGGCTGTCGTGTAAGAGAACAGGCACTTGTTGTATATCCCCCACAGGCAATAACAATTGTGTAATATGTATGTAAGCTTCCTAGTACCATGCCAGGCCATGTGAGCACTCAGCAAACATGGGCTGCTACTGTCATTGCACTGGGAAGGGTCCTGCCACCAAGAGTCATTAAATCTAGGAGCTGGTGAGCTGTTTTCCTCTGGAGAGTTTGGGGGGGGGGGTTGTTTTATTTTGTTTTGAAAAGAAATATAGCACAAATTTGGCCAAATCAGCAGATAAACTGCCAAGACCAGGGATAAGTTCTATTTAGTATACTCAGAATATAGCACCTGGGACACTGTTATAAACACAGAGTGCTTAATGAGAAGTATTTGATAAAAAATGATAAAGTCTACTGCCATGATTACACAGTGTCCTCTTTGCTGTCCTTCCAAATGGAAGCAATAAAGGAAAAATGAATATTAAATATCTATTTATCTATCTTATCTCAAATCTATCCAGACTATGATATCCATACTGGGCCAGAACAACAAATACTGGTATATTTTCATATTTCTAAACGTCGAAAAATGGCCCATGAGATACAAATCCCAAAAGCACTAGATAATGGTTTTTGATTCTGCTTGTAATATATCACCTGTGACCGCCCTACCTAGAGGTGAACTGTATATCAAAAAGAATTATTGTGATACTAAATGAGACTCCCATAAAATTGCACTATGATATTACACTATTTTGGTTGCCTTTGGGAAATATAAAAGTCAAAAGCAGCTAAACATGGGTAACTGAATTGGGTTTGGACTTGAGAAGATAGAGACGCTGATGGATGATTAACTCTTTATTTAAACAGAGAGCCTTTTGTGGAAAAGGGTTAAGAACACTACTTCCATCTTCTGCCAGTGAACAATTCTCATGTGGAAATTGGGGCAGTATGCTAACTCTGATGTGACGAAACTTAAAAATGCTGATAGGGCAAGTTCGCTAAAACCTGTCTGCATATCTTATTATATCTTGATATTGTATAGTGAGTAAACCTCAAGAATAAGTAAAATAAATACAAAAGGCAATAAATTAAAGATTATATTCTCACAGAGGATCCACTCTGGATAAGTGGCCATTCCAAGGCATAAACATCTCTTCCACATTCCACCGTTCTCAGAATAGAACACTGATCTCCAAAGATCAAAATGACTGGTGTTATTTAAAAGATACATTTTTGCTTAGAATAAAAACCAAATGGTCCTGAAATAAGCATGCCATTCAGTTCATCTCAAATCTAGGAGGATAAACCAAGAAAGAAAAAACAGAGAGCAATTGAATTACAACATATCCCATTACGGAGTGATAGAGTATGCTTCCAAAAAATAATCTGGTTTATGTCAAAGAGAGTATCACTTCTAAATGCTATAGGCAAAAAGAAAGGTTTTTTTTTTTTTTAACTACATTTTGTGTCCAAGTTTACTGCAAATTACATATGACAATACAGTTCTTAAATAGTGCAAAATGAAGCTCCAACTACAATTTTGGTGCTGTGGTTTTTATATTTGCATAGATGTTAAAATAAGACGGAATGTTGGCAGGACTATCACAGAGCAGAAAACAAGCTGCTGAATGAGGAGGAAATGACCAAAGAAACAGAGTAGAGAAGTGACTGGGAGTTTGAAAGGGATTTTGGTGAGAAGGGTGCTTTTGTTTTTTTAAGTCTGCATTAATTGGGTTATTTCTGAATGAACATTTGATTATTATGAAAGAACATTCTGTATAGAATCTAGTAAAACTGTAAATTCCTGGCAGAGTCACTTTGAAAGTATGAGGCTGACAAACCCTTCTTTTGAAAATCTGAGAACCATTTGCATGAGAATTATCACTCTGAAGCAAGCAAATTCCAGTCCGGTTGACTCACTGCCTCAGCCACCTACACTGGGGCTCCCAGGCAGAAAGGGTGCCAACCCAGTGTGAGTGGGGAGTCCAGGACCAACCGGTTCATGGGAATCACATGGGCATAGCAACATGGTGAAATTTCCTGCCAAATAAAAAGACACCAAATCAATAGAAAAGCAATTAAGGTCATTTTGTTTCTATTATAACTTAATTTTTAAACTATTATGCCCTGAGATGTATCTGAAACACAAACTCAAACAAACAGCAGAAAGGACTTTTGGGAACTTGAACAACTGAATACTTTTTATAGCAAGTATGTGCTTCTCAAGTTCAAAGTGCCAAACATATGATTTTATCCTGTTGGAAAAACCAGAAAGAAAAAGGAGGAGGAAGTCTTCAAACAAAACTCACTCCCACTTTAAGAGGGTGGAAATTGGATTTAGCTGTACAGAAGAACAAAGAAACATACGACTGCTAATTTTCCCATCCTTCCTTTTTTTTGTTAAATTCTATTAGAGCGACTGGATTTTTGTATTTGTTAAACTTCAGGCATCACTTCGAAATAACAAATCCTTAGAAAGCAGAAATCCTGTGTCAATGACTTTCAATGTACATTAATTAGGTAAAGGAAAATAAACTTTCAGGACCTTCTAAATTTATCATGCCAAGGGAGAAGTTAAGCCCTGGAGACTGAGTCCTATAGCATATTTGCAACTTGTGCTTCTTAGACTATAGATTAACTCTTTTCCTCATTGTTCTTGTTTTGTAGAAGACTAGGAGAGACCAGAGACCAGACCTCCTCCCCTTCCCCTTCCGATCACCGATCTATGTTATAGATTAACTGCCTTCTTCATTGTCCTATACCTAACTCAGGCCAGATGGAACAAAAGACCCCATGACTGTTACATCTTCAGTGTGGAATGTTAAATATACCTTTCCTGAAAGAAAAAGTCCACCTCAACTAATTAGATCATAGTAACTACGCATTAAGTCCTATAGAGAGAGATGGTGAAATTCTATTAAGCTTCCCTAAACTTGTCTATATAAATGATCCTAAACTTCTACATGTTAGAACACTGACTTCCATTCTTTGGAATCTGTATTTTCCAGACAGTCATCCTCAAACTTTACCCTTGAATAAACTCTCTTTAAACTAGATCCTGACACCTTTAATTATTTTAGGTTGACAGTTATCTATTATAGCATCACTTGCAAATGGTAATTAAGACTGATGAAGTAATAAAGGATAAGAGTTCACTCTGAAGGGCTTTGAAGGAAAATCAAAAGGACCTTTACTTGAGGAACTCGTCCAAAACCTGGGTTAAATCCCATTTCTGCCACTACCTGGCTGTTCCTTGAACAAGCTACTTAAGTTCCCTGTGTCTTGATCTCTTAGGGCCTTAAAACCAGGCTTATAATCACACCCATCTCCTAGAATGGTGATAAAATATATGTTAAAGACTTAGCATGATGCCCTTCACATAGTAAGCACTAAATAAATGTCAAGTAGTGTTAATTTTTGGCTAATATCAAAGAACATTACAATTATCGAAAAGGTCTTGATGTAGATTGAGCATGTTCTATCCCAAATAAAGGTCAGAAGATTCCAAATTTCAGGCATGGAATTAAGGAAGAATATATAATTGTTTTTTATATTTCCACTTAAAAATATTTTCAAGAGACTAATACATATTTTTCAAATTTCCTGTAAGATATTAAATTTTAAAAGAATGAAGTGACCAAAGAAAACTACCAGTGTTATTCTTTCTGATAGCAAATATACTATGAAAATTTTAAAATCTGCATTTTATCTAATAAACTTTCTTGTTCCATGTTACTGAGACTCTAAGCACAGGAAAGTAGAAAATGCACACAAAATCAAACCAATAACTTGAAATTATCAAGAAAGAAGTAAACAATCTTTTAGAGCAAGGGTAAACAGACTTTTCCCATAGAAGCATGAACTATAAAATTTTAGGCTTCTGGGCCAAATAAATGTTAGGTAGATAGCAAGGGATTCCAGGTCTCCTAGGGACAAAAGTGGGTTCTGCTGAAATTCACCACCACCATGGGCTTTCATGGGAAAGTTGCATGGCAGAGGCTCATGGGAGAGTTGCATGTACAGTAAAATTCAGGTCATACAACTCTCAACTGTCCAATCAAAGTGGTTCCATGGTGACATCTGAGCTACTAGGGAGGTCCCAATCGGGCACTATAAAACAAGATGCAGACCATGACCAGGACCCTTTTTGCGTACTTCCTTCCGATCTCCCTTTGCTGCAACAAGGGGTCCGGTCATCTTCTGTGGCATATGTATCATGCCCTGTAAACCTGTATCTTGCTCTTGCCCTATAATCCCATCTTTCTCTCCTCAATAAACCTCATTTTCGTGCCTGTCTAACTTTGGCGTGTCTGGTCATTCTTCGGCCATGGGCTCACCAAGAACCAAACTTTCAGACTGAAACCTGACATTTTGTATTCTTCTTCTTTACTCTGCTTCTTCCCCTTCCTCCTTCTCCTCCTTTTTAAACAGTTCATTGAAAATATGAAAACCATTCTTAGCTCTACGGTGAGACAAAAACAGGCCTCAGGCCATATTTGGGCCCAGAGCCAGAGTTCTTCAATTCCTATTATAAAGCAGGGATGGGAAAACTACAGAGCAGAGGACAAATCCTGCCTGCAGCCTATTTTTGTAAATAAAGTTTTATTGGAACACAATCACTCCCATTCATTTACAAATTGGCTATAGCTGCTTTCATACCCCAAAGACAGAGTTGAGTAGTTTTAACAGAAACCCTATGGCCCACAAAGTCAGAAATATTTACTATCTGGTGCTTTACAGGAAAATGGTTGCCAATCTCTGTTCTAGAGTAATGAGAATGCTTCATCAATATCACTTTTCTCTACCTCTTTCCACTATGGAAAAACTAGAGTAAATGGCCTTCATTACTTCATTGAGAGTTATTTTATCTCGCTAATGTTAAATGTCAAAAAAGCCAAAACATAATAAGTTATATATATGAAAGTGTTGGGTAGAGAAAACTTGCAGACATCCATTTGTTTCTTTAAACGGGTGGCACATATTTCATAGTTTTTGTAAAAGCAGAAAATGGGAAATATTGCTTCTTGTGAAATGTTGAAAGAAAACAACATAAAGCTGTAATAGCCAGAAAAATCCCAGAATAGAATATAGAACACACACTTTGGGCAGGAAAAACACCCTTTTGTGGTGTATGAATGTTAGGTACTTCAGAGAAGATAGTTGCTATCTTTACTCAGAACAATGATCTGCTCCATTCTGAAAACATAATCTATAAAAACACATAAAACTATGTAAATAGAGCAAAATGCCATACATGTCTGCATATGTGAATACAATAACCCAAATCAAATCATTTCCAACAGTTGCATTTCTCAACTAGCCAGCTTTCTCTCAAATCCGTAACCAGAATATTTTATCCTAGAAATTAAATTTTAAAAGTACTATGAAATTCTTTTTATATGTGTTTGTATTTCACTTTTTCTCTGCATGATGCATAATTGAAAACTCCCTCCTGTCCATCGCAGAAGCTCCAGGCTCTGGCTCCTTCTACCCCCACATCCCTTAATGTTCACACTGACCTATTTAGGTGGAGGCCAGTACAGCCTTCAGAGAAGGACTGTTGCTTTGCTACCCAGCAGCATAACAGAATTTGGGCTGATCATATCCAGTGACCTCAATCCCAGAGGTCAGAGAATGCTAGAGGATTCCACAAACACAAAGGGTTTTCTATTGAACCCTCACCCACACACCTCAATCACCCTTCCTCCAACCTGAGCAGTTGGCCATTTTCATTGGTGCTTAAAACCATGTCCCATACTGGTTTTCATTATTGCTTGGGAATTGAAAGCCCTGTTAGAGTAAGATCTGTGAGGACAGAGATCGCATTTGTCTTGAGCACCAATTTATCTTTAGCCCTTCGCTCAGTGCCTGGCATACAGTAGAGGCTTGGTAAACACGGACGGATGGATGCATTCTTTTCTCTTTTTGTGGAAGAGATCTTTAATATTTTATATTCATTACACTAACACTTTAATTTTCTTCCATAAGGAGGGGAGGGGTAAAATTCATGCCTAAGGGGTACCATGCACACTATCTGGGGGATGGGCACACGTATAACTTTGACTTAAATGGTACAAAAGCATTTTATATAACTAAAACATTCATACCCCCACAATATTCTGAAATTTAAAAAAAGAACACTGCTATACAATCAGCATTTGTGGGCAACAATGACTTAATTGTGACTAAAAGCTATAGTAGATATAAAATAGTTTGATTTTATTAATAAGTACTGTCAGTCTGGTGGCAACAGTGAATGTGTGGGTGTGTGTGTGTGTGTGTGTGTGTGTGTGTGTTGTTTCTTTCCTAGATATTTAAAGCAGGAATTTTCAAAGTAGGGAGAACCCTGTTATTTCTTTTCCCTATGGTTTACATTCTTTATCTCCTGATTCAATTAGATTCAGTAAGAACCATTAATTCCCATTAGTATAACCATATAACTATCCAACTGCAAGTGTAAACGGCAACAAAAAAACTAATCATTTCATGTAGTTTAAATTTTAGGCAAGCTTATTCTTTTTAGGACATCTCAAGAGATATATCACAAATCAGGCTGAAGAATTATTTCAATCAGCGTTTGTGACCACACATGTAAAAGGTTATAAATGTGATAATTAAATCAGAAGGAAAGGACATGAACTAGACAAAGATATTACATATCACAGGACAAGGAACTCCTAGAGTCATGTTTGTGTCCTACACAAGTAGCAATCAGACAGCAAATAGTAAGCTTTCAAAGAAATACTTGAAAGACAAGTTGAATATGATCAAACATAAAATAAAATAAAACATTTAAAACAGAACAATTCTAAAGAGTTACTCATATATGGCTCAGAGCTACAGCAAGGTATTTTTTAGCTCTGTGTGTGTGTATATATGTGTGTGTGTGTGTGGGTGTGTGTCAGAATCCCCACAGGGAATCAGAGAAAGTCTGAGACCTCTTTCCAAAAATACCCACACATACAGAATTGCAAGGCCCAGACATAGATCGTCTATGAATGTATGAAATATAAAGCTGTAACTCAGAGGTTCAAGTCCTATGCTCAGGAAATAACATTATACAGTATGTGCATCTTCTATTACTCAAAAACCTCTCTTTAAGAAGTGAAAGTTTTACCCCTAATTGTTGTGGTTTTTCTACAGAAAGTAGGTTTGGCCACTCATCTTCCTGCTGCTCATGTGTAAAATGCCTTGGCTGTCCTGTGCCTGCCTGTCCTATCCTCTAGTTGCTTTAATCATCCACCACCTTCCACTTTAAGCCTCAGCTGTTGCACAAAGAGTCAAATCTTAGCCTTCGGAGCTTGCACACCCAAGCCACCAAAGACTGGTGGAAAAATCTATCTTTCTCCTAAGTAGGAGGATTTGTGGGAGACTTCAATCGGTGACCATTTGCTTCTCCTCCTCCGTCCGCCAGTCACAAGGTCTTTGAGCAACCAGGTCACAAGGCTGCGGGCAAGGGGCTCAGAATTCACAGGAAAGTAATGACTAATGGTATTGAGGTTTAAGGTGACATACAGAATCTAGTGTCCGATGATGGCAAATTTCCTTGCTGATAGCCACATAAAGAAAAAACAACCAGGATTGATACTAAATGCATTGCATACTGTTTTTTAACCTAACCAAAGCCATAACTTCTATTGTGTTTTGAAGATTTCTAAAAATGTATGTTATACAATTCTAAATAAAATAATATTTTGGGTACAAAATACATTTGATAGAGATTTTCCCCTATCAAAATAGGTGAAAAGTGGGAATAGAAATTCATTATTACTTAAATACTCCCATTTCTATTAAGAAAAAAAAAGGTGAAACAAATTAATTTCTAGATTTTACAATTTAAATGAGTATGTATCAATAGGTCTTAGCCTTCAAAATGAATGCACCTTTTTTTACTTATGTTTTTTAAAAGAACTGCTCATATGAATTTTGTCCTGAGACAAGAAAATAATGGGAGGATCTTAATAATAATTTAGAACAAAGGAAGACCATTTTAAGGGATCAATAATCATCAAAGTAGATTAAAATTTATGAACGAATATCTGCATCTAAGGAAAAGCAACCACAGTTGTGAATAGAAATTTTCTGAGCTTGAAGATTAGAAGTTTAAAAGTGCTGGTTTTACATAATAAAGCTTTTTACAGAATATTTTTGGTTTCAACGTACAAGTTTTTAAATAACAGTGTATCTTGATTCTCTTTTGCTGCACAAAAAATATTGGAAAAATCTTGCATCTAGTAAATAAATCCTTTCTAATATTAATATTTATGAGCAGGCTAATGGTTAATAATTTTGAAACTTCATAGGAGACATTTATAAAATATAAAAAAAAAGAAGCTTGAAATATTTTTCTTCTATTTCCTGTTTTTTCAAACCATAGATGTCACCAGGCCTACATACAGGTACACAGCGCCTTCAGAGAAAAGCGTAGTGTCTCTGAAGTGCAGTTTCACTGCAATTCATCTGGGTCTCCGGGAGGCAAAGAGGATGTTATAGTGGAAAGGTTTTGGACGCACCTGATCTGTGTTTGAATTCCAGTTCAGTCATTTGCTTGCTATACATTCTTGACCTCTCTAAACCTCAGCTTTCTCATCCATGAGATAGGGCTAATGCTTCTTTACAAACATACAGTAAAGATCACAAATAAACATATCCCCCCTTATGGTGTGCACATAATAGATCACATTTCATATTATTTATATTACTCATCAATTTTTGTGTGCTTAAATCTTGTTCTCCCCACTACACTGCAGAGCAAGGTTTAGCATCAAATCAGTTGGATGATGACATCCTGAGATTCCTGGGAATGGCCACTGATTCTCCAGAGGCCGGATGTGCAGGGCAAGTGTCCAAGCAGGACTCAGGGGGTGAGGTTCCTTCCTTTACCAGGAAGGGAGGTGAATCTAACAAGTTTTCATTTTGTTCCCTCCTCCCCGCTCCATCTTTGCTATAGGATATCTCATCAAATGAAAACACAATGATGACCACATACATGGGTGACCAGAGCTATTCCCAGAGCTATATTACCTTTCCTGGAAGCAGCAGAGCACAGACACAGGTGTGATGGCAGAAAGATACTGTGTTAATAAACCCTGGTTGTGATTCTGCCAATGCCCTTAGGACAATCATTTCTGAAGCTATCTGTACACTCCCTTGTATCTCAGACTTTAGCACACAGTTAAGTAATGATGTCTAATACATTTTTCCCTGGGCTACTAGCATTTCACTATCTATATAAATTAAAAATGAGTATAATGAAAATCCACAAATAGGCAAAATATTGTTTTAGTCACAACATTTTCCTAACTCATTACTAAATCTCTGTGTCCATGAATTAAGAACTCTAAGAAGCCAGATATATTTTTAGCTTCATTTTATTATAATTCTCATAGCTCTACCTTTTAGTAACAAGTGATATGCTGTGCACACAGTCAACTAAGGGAGAAGCAGCAGCATAGAACTTTGGTAGCATTTGCCATTCAAAAAGTTCAAAGTCCCACGGTGGGAAGGATGTGGGGACGGCAGCGGAGTGGGCACGTCCTTCCTGTGGGGCCCAGTTCCCTGTGCCCAAGCATGCCCAGTTTCTTCCTGAGGATCCTGTCCAGCCATGGGACGGACCCCGTGCAGGCCTTAGACAGCTCCTGATCCTCAGATTGACTTTCAGCGGCTGAGGGATAATCTATGCTGACATGTCCGATTAGAAATCACAGGTTTACTTTCAAATCTGTGGACACCCCAGAGGGGCCAAAATTTACTTTCCATTCAGGTTTCTGTACTGTGCATGTAGGCCTAGGGGAGATATCGCTTCTTTCTGCTTTACTACAATTCACTTTCACTTTTAAACTAAACTGATCCCAGGGGGATTTCTTAAATGTGAAGGTTTCTCTTACTTCTTCTGAAACTTTTTCGCAATTCCATTTTGGACTTGTTCCTATGTCATCCAAAACTAAAGAGGAAATAAGCTCATTTTTCACTGCTCTAATTTATAATCATTTTACCAGAGTTCATACAGTCTAGATTTGGGTCAAAATGATTTACTAGTGCAGCACAGTTAAAGTCAGTAAAAATACTAGGGCCATGGATGAGAATAGATTGCTTAGGGCGGTAGAGTTTGCTGCTTTAAATTTTGTGCTAAGAAAACTGGTGGAGGCTAACTTTAAAAATGGTAAATTGAGCATTAGTTCCAATTTGTGGTGTGACAGGTATGAGTATTAAGTAGTTGTTCTTCCTATTTCATCGGGAATCAAAGAAGCTAAGATTCCTTACTATTAACTAGAAACGAAAGAATAAAGTATGTTTAATTCACAAGCAAAAATAAAAGATGGGAATTCAACTCTCTGGCTTTTTTCTGCATTAGAGCTTCATGGTATCCAACCTGTGTAGACACATAGGGTCACACTTGGTTTTTATGTTCTGCTGTCACCATCTGGAAATGCTTAATAATTTTTTAATGAGGAGCCCTGCATTTTCATTTTGCACTGGGTCCCCCAAATTATGTCACTAGTCCCGCATTAACAATTAAGCATTATTACTCTATTGTCCTTACCTCCTTACTAATAGAATTTGTTTGCTTATTCATTCATTCATTCATTCATTCAGTGCCTTAATATGTTGAGTCCTACTGTGTCTTAAAGATGCAAGAAACTCTAATAAGACAGGCAGACTCACTATCCTCAGGGAGTTAACAGTCTAAAGAAAAAACTAAACAGTGAAAAATGATACATACCATTTAAGAAAAATACTTCAGTGTTAAACTGACATGAACAAAAATGGCACATGGCAGTTAAAAAGGATATACCTAATTTTACTACTCCTCCAAGTCTTCTAGAGTGCCTGCCCCTTCTCTCTACCAGGCTACACACAGAGTGATAATGCAGTGTTCCTTTAAGCAGCAAACACTTGAGGGTCAACTGTAGCCCAGTTTCAGAAAACTGTTTTTCAAATTTGGAAAGGTTAGCATTTTGGAAAGGAGCACAAGAGCTTCCAAGTACAAGTTAAAAGAATGAAACTCCCTGTGCACACACACTTGAGTTCCACTTATCTCAAAAGTATCAGGTTCCAAGTACCCTGTGAGCTACCCCATTAGATATATTTTGACCATGTCCCACAGGCAGTTTGGTGTGGTGGCCCTAAGGAACACACGACATATACATCAATTGATGGGCTTGTGGGTGTCCTTCCAACAACCCAATATTGACGCCTAGATTTGATAATATTCTAAAATAGAAATGTCTGTTCACATGAAAGCAAGCCCATCCTGGCAGCTTGCCAGAAAAGACATATTATCCATCAACAAAGACTGAATTAAAGAGAAGCTTTCTGGGTACCTTCACCAGCTTCAAAGTACACACTGGCAGCATGTCTCAACCCACAACACTGGCAATTTCTCTTTTTCCTTTTCAGAAAAAGAACAACCAAGTTAGTTTGTGTCTACAGTAAATGGGGGAATCGATCGATCATCATCGAGTGATAGGACAAAAGCTCCCTACTAAAGACTCCTGACAAAGTGATTATTAAATCAACATGAAGTAATAGCTGTGGACTATCTCACAGTAACATTTTCAACTGTTGACTATTTCCAGGCTGCCTGTCGGTATGACTGCAAGTAAAATGGGAACGGATAAAAGAAGATCATCTTTTGAAATTAACTTGGCTCAGAACAGTTACATTTAAACATATCTTTATTTTAAGCATAGGGCTATTGCCAACCAAAACAGAAAATTCCATAGAATTTGCATTGTGCTATGAAGTGTGAGTGTACTGGGCACAAGAAGTGACCTAGTGAAAAGAAAGGAGGGAAATTAGTGCAACACAGAGGACACAGGCAAGCATGGCATAACCATAAATTGGTATCTTGCTCAGATGAATACCCGGATTCAAAGTTTTCCAAAATAATTTTAGGCAAGTCATTAGTCAAATCCGTATAAACATTGTGACAGGTGCAGGGTGTGCTGAGACTTCAGCAGGAAGGCTTGACAATCATGCATAGCAGCCAAACCCCCACCCAAAAAATGTGGATAAAGTTCCACCACAGCTCAGGTCATGGAGGATCCCCTCCTGCTACGCAATCAGAGAAGACTTTTTGGAGAAGTCAACATTCAAACTAGACCTTGAAAGGCAAATAGAATTGGGGCCTGTGAAGTGCAAAGAGAAAGGTAATGGGGACAATGTCAGCAAAGGCATGAAAATGGGACTGTGTAGAGAGTGCACAGTTTGGCCAGAGTGGAATGCACGAGAAGGAGGTCAGTGGACGGTAACGTGTCCAACGGAGCTTGGGAGCACACACCCGGGAGGTCTTTACCTTACAGGGTGCAACTGAGGTATTTTGAGCACGAAGGGCCATGATCACAGCCAAGATTACTCTGGCAGCAACACGAGAGTGGGCGACAGGGAGGCAGGTGTGCAGGAAGGGAGCCCAAAGGCCCAGGCAAATAACAGACACTCCTCACCCACCACAGGTCTTCAGAGCCACTTTGAAACCAATGTGACAGTGCACCATGACACAAAATGAGAACAATATTCAATGCTGGAAGGCTTTTTAAATGGGCACCCAGCAGGTCATGACTCTTGCAATAGCACATTTCCACTAAATATAGGCACCTGTTACATTAACTATCTCATAGTATATTCAAGACAATGATATTTCTTGTCATTCTACTGGATTTAGCCTCTAGTCTCAAAATAATTTAGTTTTACAGTGCATTCTTCTGCCTCATCTCTAACTTCAATTTCAAAAAAGTTCTTATCTTTCTCTTACAATATACTTATTACAGTTTTTCAAGAATCATACGCAACCACCAAAGATATTATTTTCCTTTTATTTGGCTCAATTCCCCTGAGGATCAGAAATGAAAGCTTCAAAACCCCTGAAATAAGGTCTAATTTTAGAAGCTACCACTTCAACAAACACCTGCAAGTATCACTGGCAAGGTTCATTTTGTGAAGATGGAATAATGATCTAGCAATATAACACGATACTGAAGCTTGCCGCTGGTAGAATAACAATGGCATCTTTCTGAAGGAGAAAGCCTAGTGACCAAAGCAATGAATTTATAAACTTTTCAGCAGCACAGCCCTGTGGTATATTTACTTCTTCAATTCTCATAGTATCTATCACAATGTCAAGCACAAAGCTGCAGCAGAATTTTAAGATTAAACGAGAAAATGTGTACAAAATTGTTTTGTATATTTTTAAATGCTATATCAAAAGTATCTGACATTCATTAACTTAGAACTCTAAAGAACTAACTTTACTTTCGATTGGTCTCTGTGGTTATGCAAAAGAAATAAAAATACAAATTTTATGAACAGGTAGCAATCGGGCTATAAATACAGGGGAGAGTATTGGAAGAGAGATGGGGAGTTAAAGACGGGGTTTCACAGAAGGGACAGAGGATATTTTAAAATACCACCATGAGCAAGAAAACCTACAATATATAGTGGCATGTGCTAAAACAAAAACACAAACGAAAACCCACTTGTGCAGACATCAAGAATATGCGTAGATGTCTATAGGGCATCTCAAATTATCATCTTCAGAGTTCAAATACACCTAGAAATAACATGTATTTAGTAGGTCCTGAATAACACGCCTTTCTTACAGGCAAGAATATTACTAGTTCAAAAATTGGTTCAGGAAAATGCAGTGGGAGAGCAATAGAAGAACTAAAAGTAGGTGAAAATATAACCAAAGTTCTTTCTTTGCAGTTCTTCCTTTATAATTCCTTACAGTTCCTCACAGTTCTTTCTTAATGTGCTTCTGCTCATTACTCGATCTCCAGTATGTAGAATGTTGCCTAGCACAGAGCAGGGTTCAATAAATATTTATGAAATGAACCGTTAGTAATAGTGACCATTTACTGGGAATCTACTTTATCAGGCCTGATGTTAGGTGACTTATATATATTTAAATTACAAAAAATTCAATGAGTTAATGTTACCATTAGTATTAAAGGAACGACCTGAGGTTAAGAGTCAGTAACTTGCCCAGAACCTGAAGCTGATGAACAGCAGGATTTAACCCTGTCTATGCAGACCTGTGTTCACTTGCTTTGCATGACAACACAGGACCACAGAATAATGTGAACACATGAATAGAAGGCAGTACTTTAAGATTTGCTAATATCAGAAAAAATACTAACATTCAATTTTACTTACAGTCTTAAGTAAACAGTTTTTTTCTGGAATCTGATTGCACATAAAATTCTAAAGCATTCCACATGGAAAAAAATGTCCTAATCTTAGGTTGTAAGTAATGCTACAGAAACCATCTGCCAAAAACTACAAGCCTAACAAGCTAAATAAGGAAAGCATAGAGTAATAAAAACAGTTCCCTTGTCCAATATTTTCCACCATCTTAAAATCCCATCAGACTCAGATTGCCAGATCTGCCCCAACTGGACAGCAAGATTATGATGGTAAAACCACTCGACACAAAGCACAATTGTCTGAAATTACACTGAAGTCAAATGTACATCAAAAGGTGCCACACAGGGAAGAAGAGCTCACTGCTGTGTAATTTAATGAAACCTACTGAGCACCAAGGGCACAGACAGCCAAATTGAATTTTAAATGGTTCCTACCAGGAGGCTGTGATCAGGATAGCCACCAGTGGGTGGATGAGATAAACGAACTGACTTTCTTCCACCCAGCAGGTGATCAAAACAGAACACCATCTTTATGCATGAGACCACAAAAAAAAAAGGAGGGGGAAGGTTAAAAATTCACCCTTTCACACCTCTGCTTTTTTACCACCTCATCATTTCTAGACTCTGCCTTCCCCACAGCATTTTTTGTTAATGAATATCACACAGAATGATCTTTTTTCCTGCCTTGATTTTTATTGCAATCTATTCCAGACCAAAAAAGAAAAGCTATTCCTACAAAGTACAAACTCCTCCATCATCTTGGTCCACCAGCACAGTAACTGCTAAGCAGCTGGCACCATCCAAGGGGAGGTTTAGAAATGATGATTCAGGTAAACACAGCTAGGAGCTTCCTTTCAACCAGGGCAGCCAAATGGTAAAAGGAAGTGTCAAGATTCAAAAGCCATGTCTTTTTAAGAGTAAATGAAGTACTATCTTCTCACAGGTAGGTTTTCAAAAACACTATTTTTATAAATCTGTATATTTAACCCTGATCTTCCTCATGGCCTCTACGCCCAATGTTTCCAACTGCCCACTTGACCTTCCACCTTGAAGTGCCTCCAAAACTTGAACCACAGACTATCCTGATGTCAACTCATCCCACTGCCTCACAGATCACACCTCCCGCAGACATCTGTCTAGGAGGCACACAGACTTGAAAACAGAGAGCTGCCACTGATGCCTAATCTCACCAACCACAATCAGTTGTCAAGCCACAGCGACTGTCTCTTTCATCCCATCTCTCCTCTCTCTCTCTTTGCTGCTTACATTTCCCAGAGTCCAGAGCCTCACTCTGCAGATCACTCAGAGGAAGGTCACAAGGCCCCACCACGTGAACTGCAGTCCAGTGAGACTTTTATCTAACTGGGGGACCTGGAGGGTCAGGCAAATAAGAAAAGTAAGGCAGAGCCAATCCTATAAAGCAGAGTAGGAGAAGAAGATTGAAATTCAATGATCATGTGGCCACCGCAGCTAACCTCCATTCAACGGGAAGGCATTTTGCAAAGTAGAAATTTGATCAGTAGCAAAACATCCCAGAGCTCCAAATGTACCCTTGTCTGGCCCTTATTTATTTGGGCCTTTTCAATGGCAACGCTAAAGATTCAGGAAAAAGGACTCCGGGTCTGCAAGTGAGTTTGGCTAAGGCTGACGGAAACTGACCTTGCTCTGCCGCCTACCCAGTGTGCGTATCTCACAGGATTGTGAAGACATCGACCAAATAACATCTCTCTGAATCCTCTTAGCCATTAAATGACATTCATGTGCACAATTCCTCATTCTAAATTTTGAGCCTCTTGAAGGCAGACACAGTGATATTCAAGTCACTATTCAACCCAAGGGCTAGCATCTGCCATTCCACAAAGTAGGAATTTGATCAATAGCTGCAAAATTGAACTGAGTTAAAAGCACATATATAATAGCTTTTCGAAGAGATCCTATTATTTTAAGTCTCAGGCAGACAGCAAATTATTATTGCCTACTCTGTCTCAGGCACTCTTCTAGGCTCTGGAAATAGAGTGGTGAATAAAACAGACCAGGCCTCTGTCCTCAGGGAGTCACAAGCAATCAGAGAAGAAAGACATCATACATCTAGTTGCAAAAATTAAGTAGGTAGTCACAAGCATACAAAATGTCATGAAGGAAAAGTACAGGGTGCAAAAATTTTAACAGTTGTGTCCCCTAAGCCAGCAGTCCCCAACCTTTTTGGCACCAAAAACTGGTTTCATGGAAGACAAGTTTTCCACAGACCAGGGGATGGGGAGGGGATGGTTTCAGGATGATTCAAGTGCATTACATTTATTGTGCAGTCAAACCTCTCTGCTAATGATCATCTATATTTGCAGCTGCTCCCCAGCACTAGCATCACTGCCTCAGCTCCCCTCAGATCATCAGGCATTAGATTCTCATAGGAGCACAACCTAGATCCCTCACGTGCGCAGTTTACAGTGGGGTTCGTGCTCCTATGACAATCTAATGCCTCCGCTGATCTGACAGGAGGTGGAGTTTACGTGGCAATGCGAGTGATGAGGAACAGCTGTAAATACAGGTGAAGCTTCGCTCGCTCACCCACCATTCACCTTCTGTTAGGTGGCCTGGTTCCTAACTGGTACCATAGACTGGTACCAGTTCACTGCCCAGTGGTTGGGGACTACAACCCTAAGCAAATGCCTAGTCATCGGTATTCTTAACTTACACATTCAAACAATACACAGAGAAATGCATAAAACACAACAATGGTTACCACTACCTCAGAAGGATTGGAATAAGTGAGAGAATCCAGGTGCTTTCCAGCCAACAACCTCTCAGCTTAACTCTCCCACAATTTGCCTTAAATGAACAAACTTCTCACGTGAGCAGGAATAGGGATAAGCAGCAGCTCCCTGCTCAAACCTCTTCATCTCTTCATTGGCTTCTGAGCTTATGAAGGATTTGTATCCTAAACAAATCCTTAACACTAATCCTTCTGGCCCCTGACTACCCCTCTGGCCTCACCTAACCCATCTTCCCTCTTGCCTCCTGGTCTAGAGTGCTTCAAAGGCAACCTGCTCCCTCACACCTGAGGGTCTTGTCCCTGCTGTTCCCTCACCAGGGAGGCTCTCCCCTCCTCCTCCCACTATGTGTGTCAAGTCTCAGCTCAAGCCTGATTTCCTCAGAAACGTTTTCCTTGGCACCCACCTAGGTCGGGACTGCCCATGATGTACCTTTCCTTTCTAATGTTTATCATGTTTGTAAGTTTACATTCATCTGGGAGACTGTTTGATTACCGTTGGTCTCTCTTAGTAGACTTAAATTCTAGGTAAACATCAACGAGACCTTTCTGAATAGCACTCTATCTCCAATGCCTAGAACAAAGCCTGACACATAGTAGGCACGTAAAAAAAATTGTTGGATAAGTGAATTTTTAAAAAGCACCAATATAAAGTAAATGTTTTATATTGAGCATATACCACAGTAACTTCTCTTAAGACTAAAATTAATTCTTCCTCAGAGTACTGTTATGAGAATTAATTCCTATTTAGATGTGACTTCAGAGTCTATAAAGGGATTGCCTTAATACCTAAGGATTATCATTTTCCCTTTAGATTGGGTAAGATAGACCCAAACAAGAAAAACAAAACAATATCCCAACAAACACTAAACTGCAGAAAATAATGACCCCACTGTAGTTCTAGACATAAGGAGAACATGGAAAATATTATATTTCTATCCATAATTGTATACACATAGCAGGGGAGGAAAAATAATACAGGCAGCTTAGATTGCTATGGGAGCCAAGTGTTGCCAGGAGTGAGAAAATCTATGCCGACTTTGACCATGTATTTGTGTTCCCACTTTCCAGCCACATTCATGTTGGAATGACGTGGTCTTGTAAGGAAGCCAGGGTTTCATACAGGTGCCAGCCCCACCCAACATCACCAACTGCAATCTGCTACCCAGACGGAAGGCATATTAATAGATTACTGGGAGGGCAATCTGGGTAGTCCCATCATAAGAAGACATCAGGGGTATGTGTTTTAATACAACTTCTGGAGCTCAGAGAGAGAGATACACACAGAAACACCTAAGAATGCCATGCCTCATACATATTACATATAATATGTAATACTAAGGAGCATTACATCAAATGAGCATTACATTTGATCACAGACTCATAATATTTTAGAGCTTAAAGGCACATTGCTTTTCTCAAAAATTTGATATGACAAATATATAGGAATACAAATTACATTAGAATGACAAAAGCATATTTTGTGTTTCATGGCCTTCAATGTAATTGGCTCTTAGGACATAACATGGACATTAACTCATAGACACTAATCAAGGGATAACTAGTCTCTTCATTTGCTTTACTTTAAAATACAGCTGTAACCTGACTAACATAAGCTACGACAACAATCCATCAGGCCTCCAAACTAAACAATCCATTTACTACAGGTAAACTGATAGCATTTTCAATTTTAAACATGTTGATAAATAATATTCATTCATTTCTTCATAAATAAAATAAAGGTATAATTGAAAAAGTCAAAACTGCTTAAGAAAATGAGAGATATAAAATCAATCTTACATCTAATTACTGCTTATGTATTTACACACTTAGTATTTCTTGCACTTTTAGGGAAAGAAAACAAAGTGTCTGCTTGTAGGAAGCTAGTGAAGTTCAATGACGCCAAGAGCTGCTTTAACAGTCATCAAAATGTCCCTTTGAAGCTCCCAGGTGTGCTGGGCAGTCAGTAGCCTGTGCTTGCCTGCAGACGAATATGCAAATGATTCTAAAATCAGAGATATGCACATTGCACAGCTGTATAATAAGTTACATCCCCATACTATGACAACAATATTTATTACTTAAAAAAATAAATAACCCTCTGTAAGTAAAAACAGAGCTGTTGTAATGTGACATATTTTCTTTTAACTTTTGAGGGACCAGAAAGAAAAAAAGAAAATGCTGGTTTCTTACATAAACAGCGATGTAACATTACTGAGATATTCATTCACTCATCTGTTCATCTAAACACACTCAAGGTGACAGCAAGGCTTGTTTGACTCTACCGCAGAAACATCTTCGAAATCCTTTTCTCTCTGTTCCCACAGGCTTCACTGAGATTCTCACCATCTCTGGCCAGCGTTGCCGTAACAGGCCTCTAACTGCCTTTCTTGGTTTTGGTTGTTCCCTGAATCAATCTTTGCTCCTCCCTGCTACTAGATTATATAGTTCCTACGCCAGTTTCACTGACACTCAGAAGCTGCACTTTTGTTACGTGTAGAATCCTTAGCATGGTACATAGACAGGGACCTTCATAACCTGACTCCATCTGTCCACGTTTATCCCCATCACATCACCCCTACACCATACCTACAGGAAATCTGTTGCCATTCCCTGAACTACCACCAGATCTCTCTACAATTCCTTGGCTTTGAGGACTTGATGTTTCCCTGCTCAAAGGCCCCGGGACTTGGGGAAGAGGGGTCTCCTGCTCACCAGACCCAGGTTAACTAGCACCTCTGCTATAATACCTTTGCAGACAGAACGCCACTCCTCCCCTGAGCACCTGCAACATTTTGTTCACACTCCAGAGGCTCCTGGACATTCCTAGATTAAACGTCTGTGATTTCTGTCTATTCAACAAAAATCCCAAAAGTTCATAGTAAGACATAATCTTCCATTTGACTGAGATACGAATGTTAATTATATATTGTGTTTCATCTGGGTCCATCAGAGAAGCCAAAGCCATCCTAGGTATTTCAAACACAGAGAATTTAATATAAGAAATTGGTTATATAGATGGTGGAAGGGCTATAAAACCAAATAGGAGTTAAAGAGGTGACCCAGAAATCAGTCACAACAGAAAACCACTGCTGTTCATTAGACTGGAGTGACATTGGAAGAAGATGGCATTGCTAGTGACCAGAGCGACTGGCCTACCTGACTAGGGTAGGATCATGTCAGTGGTTTTCTAATGAGAGCTGGGGCCATGAATGGCAGGACTTTCCAGGAGGAGATAAAACTGCTGCCAACAATACTGCCCAAGGAAGAGCAAGGGAGGGAGAAATACCCTGGATTTTCCCTGCCTCCTTTAGTCTTCGAAAAGTGCCTCCCACTGGCCAGATGTCAAGATGCCAGATGTCAAGCCTTCTAGGAAATGTAGTCCCTTACGATCTATAACCAAGCAGGGGAAGGCAGAATGGAAAATGAGTGGCACACACTGCGAGGCTGGTGATCACCACAGCTGGCTGCAGAGCGAGCTTCACCAGCTGATCACCACCTGCAGCAAAACACGGAAGGTGTGTAACATGTCATGACTCCTTCGGATTGTAATTATACCTCATGTGTTGGTTTCCTTCATCACACTGTAAGATCCTCAATAGCAGGGTCCCAATTTTTATCCTAACACCTAGCACAGTATTTGACACACACAAGGCACTCGATAAGTAAATGCCCATAATCACCAATCCCCTGAATTTACAACACACCTTAACTCAGCACTTCCCAGAGTTTGTTCTGCTGACCATTAATTCAAAGAGATGCTAATACATAGTACAGGTAAATAGGGCCTTACCAATCCCAATTAAGTTTGTGAAACAGTGACAAACAAAATTAAGCTTTTTTTTTTACTGCAGAATTATTCAGAGCTTTTAAAATATCCTTAAAGATGAACTTTTGTATTATGCAGCATTATTTCAACTTATATGACTACAGAACACTATTTCCCAAAGGACAAACATTATGCAAGGACATAATTTAAGGGGACATTGCTCTAAATGTCTTCACATTGGTAGCATTATTATTTTATTTCATCTTTGAAATATTTCCATGAGGTACAGAAGAATAAGGTCACACCTTGTAGATGCAAGTGTAGTTAATAAATAATTAGAAAAAACTAAATAACACATCAAGTATTGATTGAATGTATAAGGTATCATTTACTATTCCAGTCATTGTAGGGCTAGAAAAAAAATATGTCATAGTCCCTGCCCTATTTTAAGAGACAAGACAGGAAAAATAGAGAATCATAAAGTGGAACTTTCTTTTTTTATCTGACAATATCTTTACATACATTTTAGTACATGAAGATACCTAGTGTTGTCTAATTATTAAAAATCTGAGACACACAGAGGTACATTATTTACTGAAGTGGCAAGCAGGTCAGCTCTGGAGCTGACATTACAATTTTAGCGTCATTAATTCTAAGAGCAAATCACTAACTAGAATGATGTCTACCATGTAAAGAAAAGATAACTAGATCCCTTAATATTAGGTCAGCAATATTAATGACCAGAACTGGGCAGTACTATATTCAACCTCATGGTCCTCTAAAAATGACCATTCAAAAATCTCTGAGAAATCCTTGGATCCTTACTATGATCTAGCTAGAACACTTTAAAAGTTCTGTTTGTTTCTATCCTAACATTTTATTGATCCAGATTGACAAAGTAGGACCTTATCCTTCATTTTTAAAGAGAGACACAAAGTCCTTGGTTATGTTGTTTAAAAAACGTGTCCTTTCAAATTAATATTATCGTTATCCTTAACAAAGGATTCTTACAAAGGCTTCCAACACTGGGTATCGACACTAGAAAATCAGGCCAGCATGCAATCTTCTGTTAAATAATTTTAAAAAGATAGCATGTTTGCTTTGGTCAGGTGTTTCAGCATTCTCCCTTAATGGCATCTCTACTACATATTGCATTATTAACATTAACTTGTAATATAGTTTTTAAAGACAGTCAAAGAGTTGCTATATGGTATTACTACAAGTGTTTCTATCGTACCAGAAGCATTAAACTGAGAACCAAAGAGACAATAAAAACATCCGTCTATGTCAAGAGACTTATTCACGATGGTCAAAATTCTGAATTCTAAATAATATAAAGTGGAATCTTATTTACCACTTTAATATTATCATGATAGCATTCATAGCTCAATCAGTAACTAATGGGATAACATTAGAGCTACTCTCTAAAATTCAGTGTTCTCATCTGTAAAGAAAAAAATATTAATCACCTGCTTCCCTGAGGGGAAATGAAAAGTGAATATGTTCCAGAGATCAAGGGCCCAAGTAAATTAGGGAAACACTTAATACTGTACCCCGCCTCCTCTCCAGGGGATGGGCAATACGCATCAACACACAAAAGGTTTCGTAAGTTTTTTTGCAATGAAATCTATTAACTTTCCGTAACCAAGTGTCTCTCAAGTCTACTTGTCCCTAAAACTGTTTTGTTTTTTACTGGAAACACATATTGCTACACTCAGGAATTAATGTTCCTCAGAACACACTTGAGGCTGATACTTTAAGAAAGCAACAAGATCAATTTTTTTAACCACTAAGAATTAAAGTTTTGAATTGATACTTTTATTCTTTCTGATTATAACCAACACCCGTAACACATACCCTTGCCAAGCTGGAGAGTCCAAATGCCGAAAACTGTGACAATGATGACTTTGTACGGGGTGCAAATTTTATGTATCTTATGATACTACATAGAATGATGTAAACATCTCGAGTGTATATTTTGAGTTCTTTGTATAGAAATGTTTACGAATTCACATTCCTCAGCTGGCTTCCTTTGTGACTAACAGCATGTTTTTCTAAGACAGCTCACCAATTTGCAGTCTATGTGCTAGTGAGACTCACTACTCCATACTGGCCATGGCCTCAGTAATATCTGGCTATGGCTGTGTTAGCTGGTGGTCACAAAGGCAAGTACGTTAAAAATCAAATGGCTCTCTTAGACGCTACTCTGCAAAAAGTAAATGGAGAATTGAACCACGTCACAAACAAATCTAAATAATTCTGGGGAAAATGGGTTGCACAGCTGCTAATATGATAGGTACAAGTGTGATGGATAACTCTATATTCCACCATTTTTAAGAATTATTATCAGCTAGGCACGGTGGCTCACGTCTCTAATCCTAGCACTCTGGGAAGCCGAGGCGGGAGGATTGCTTGAGCTCAGGAGTTTGAGACCAGCCTGAGTAAGAGCAAGACCCCATGTCTACTAAAAATAGAAAAATTAGCTGGCGTTGTGGTGGGCACCTGTAGTCCCACCTACTTGGAAGGCTGAGGCAGGAGGATCACTTGAGCCCAAGAGTTTTAGGTTGCAATGAGTTATGATGACGCCACGGCACTCTAGCCCAGGGTGACAGAGAGAGACTTTGTCTCAAAAAAAAAAAAAAAAATTATTATCATCATGATTTTTTACTTAGTAAAAAAACAGTAACTCAAAATAGGGAAAAAATTATGCATATTTGACAGAAAAGAAATCAGATATACGTGTACACTCTAACTGAACAAGAACCTGCAACATCACATTTGCAGGGTGAAGGATGGAAAACAGCACTGGGAATGATGGTGAGGTTTGTAATTTGCAGCTGGAGTCAGAAATCAAAATACAGTCCCTCATCTAAGTATAGTGTGGAAAATATTTTTCTGCTTAAAGAGTATATTCAAGGCTGGCCATCACCTAAAGTCAGCAATATAATATAAAGGAGAAACCTATTATAAACTGGCCTGTTCCTCCTCCATTTCTGGTGTTCTGCAGCTCAAATCACATCACTCCCAAAATGACAACTCCAGATGTAACAAGCCTGATGATTCACACCAAGTTTAGTTGTTTCGGTCTATGCCCCAATACTAGTACAATATGAGGTTTTAAGCAAATAAAATTGGTTTGTATTTCTCAAAATGTGGTCTGTGCACCATCTGTGTCTAAGACACCTAGACAGTTTGTTGAAGTGCTCCCTGGGCCCCACCCAGACCTGCCAAACAGACTCTCTGGGGCAGGACCTTGGACTATCCCCAGGAAATAAGCTCCCTGGTGATTTTTAGGCCATCTAAAGAACTAGAAGAATATTGTGTTGAATGCTGATATGGAGAACTTAGAAGCTTCATAGGGAACTATCAAAACAATAAAAAAACTGTCTAGGTTAAGGCATAGAAAATAAGTTCTCATAGGAAAAAATTGTTAAAAAAAACAGGTGGCAATGACAATTTGAAAATGTCACTTAAAAACATTACTAGATACAAACATATACAATTTGGTATTCTAGGTTTTATAGAAGATTAGTTAGTCCATTAACATCCCTGCCTTGAATGAATCCAGCGCTTGGAGCAGATGCTCTCTGTGGTGTTCACTGTCAGTTGTCCACAGTGCATCTTCCTGTCACTCCTTCCTGGCTGGCAAAGCCCTGCTCCCACTGTTGCACCGTTTAGGTCTCCGTCTCCAGCTTGTTCCTCTCCATTATCAATCAATGTGGTTGTGATGAAAGGTGTGGTCTGTGGTCCTAGAAAGTACTGCCATTGAGCAAAAGTATATCATCTTCCCTAGAGACATTTGAGACCAGGAGACCTTTACGTTAGTCAAAGCTGATTTAAGTGGCACCCTGCCTAGCAGAAGCAGCCCCAACTAGGTAGCTCCTAAGGTGTCCTCCAGCCTAATCATTCTGCCTTTCTAAGATGTACGTGGCCGTAAGAAGTTGGCCAAGTGCTCTCTGGGCTCATCCCTGTGGCCTGCATTGTGGTCTTCTTATCTTTCAATGAGCAACTGCCTACTGAAAATCCACTGCATGCAAACTACAGAAGATGTATTAAGGTCTTGCTTTTAGTTCCCCATATATAAGATCTTGCTTCTGGTACAGGAAAATGGTAAATGAAAGGGAACTTTATTATATATAATGCATATATTATAATATGTATATAATATATATTGAGAGAGAATTCCAGACAAACAATTTGTTGTGACAAGAACAAGGACAAAGGGAACTAACATGTGCTCAATCAATACCAACTACAGAGGAGGGACCCTTTTACAGCCCAATTAAAGAGGTTTGTATCAGGTCAAGACACAACTAAACTTTAAGTTCTGAAAGTAAGCCATCTCCCAGAGTCACATTTCCTAAAATACGAAATGGCTAACTTAGGACAGGGCTCTCCAGTTGTGTTCTCAGAACCAGCAGCAACAGCATCACCTGGGAACTTGTTAGAAATGCAAAGTACGACGTACCCCACCAAATCTACTGAATTAAAAATTCTAGGGTGGGCCCCAGCAATCTATGTTTTAAAAAGTCCTGCAGGTGGCTCTGATGCATACTCAAGTTTGGCAACCACTGGCTTAGAACTTAAGACAACCCCCCGGACCTTCTATCCTAGGTCAGAGTGAGCTGAATGAAACACGAGTAGTGAGTAATCTATAAGATGTGATTTAACCAGGAGCAAAAAGAGCCCTGCCTGCTTCCCCAACTGGCCAAAGGAATCCCTGGAGTTCTTAAAATTAGAGGAACTGCTTTCAGTTAAGACAGTGTCATTAGAAAGCCATTATGCCCATAAATACGCCAACACTTATTATTTATCTTATTACTCAACTGTCATTTGACAGAGAGTCTGGATAAAAGAAAAGCATAACAGGGCATATCGTGTGACAGGTCAGGTTTACAGTGCAGCAAAGGAAGGAGAGTCCCAAGCAGTCATCCCAAGGGATGAAAGACAAGCCCAGGTGGGACCCTAGAGTCAGGAGACTCTGGAAAGGCAATGATACTTTCAGCACACAGAGAAAAGGACGTTCAGAGAAACACTCTGTCATCATTACTGTCTCAAACAGCACTTAACTATCAATTTTAGTTGAGGAGATGACCTCCCTGGCTTCTTAGAACAGAACAGTGTCTAAACTGGAAAGATAGTTTCATAAGTCAGGCTTAATATGTCTTTACAATGTTCTTCCATGTTTCATTGACAGAGCACGTAAATCTACTATTACATACATCAAAAAGTTTGATATTAATTTTTAAAAATTTTGTGAAAGTTCTTCATGACTTCGACAGTATTTGAAAGCACATAATTTTATACTCAACAAACAAAAACCTTAAAACTTCTATTTTTTCCGAGTATCCTTACCATACTATATACATGTTAACATTTTTATTATACACTCTATTTTCCAAAGGCTGTTTACATGTCTTTTAAAAACTCAGCTGAGGGTAAAACTCAACCCACACTGGTTTTTTAAAATTATAGTATAAACATGCCTTATATTATGAGATGGAGATGGTAGCAATTAAAGTTTACGTACAAGTGACCACAGGAAAAGCAACAGTCATTGATTCTCTGAGGTATTCCTACTACAGGTAGCAGATGTCCATGTACAACAGTCCTATTTTATGTTCTATCAGTTGACAGGTGACATTTTTAACCTCGAACCAACCATAGCAAGAAAATTCAAAATTAAGGTGACACTTTGTCCTTTAACTTGTTCCAAAGTACTGCAGGGGTTTTACGGCCTGATGTTACAGCATATGTGCAAACTCTAGACACAGCGGCAGGGTCAAGCAGGATGCCTCTGTTCATTCTCCGATTTCCTGTTGTTTTTGGAGCAAGCCTAACTTTAACTAAACATAACCCTCCTGGGAGTATCATTTTTAGTAAGAGAATCTGCCTCGTAGCCGACTACCCTGTATGTTGATTGCATTTCTGAAGCACCGCAGTCTATGAAGTTCACAGAACGTACTTGTGTGGTATTTTACAAAGTCTTTATGAGACCCGCCCATTTTATGAAACATTTATTAAAATAAAATTACTTACCATGTAAGTTTTTGTGAATAAGAAACCAAACAATTATGAAATGAACAATAGGAGGAATTCTTTTTGAAGGTTTTTGTTTTGTTTTGTTTTGTTTTTGGCATCTGGTCTCCCATTAACTAATAGTGATTAATGACAGATTTTTCAAAATTTTTCCATATTTCAAGTTATTTTTTAATTCTAAGGGTACCGTTATCTTTAGTAATGTGCATATTTCCTTGTGCCCTCAAGAGGTTAGAGTCAGAAAACCCTCTTAGATACTACATTCAGAATTATTTTTGCCAGATATGAGAAACACATATAAGAAATGAGAGAATAACAACTTCTAGTGATAAATCACATCCTTAGCTTAATGTCAGTAACTTGTACCAAGCCAGAGTTCATGAAAAGCATATACAAAGAAAAGATGGTTCTTTTAACAATATACATATAACTTTCCCAACTGTCTGTCCCCTTGGGTATTCTGTAAAGTAGAACATTTAGCTCTATATAATTCAAAAAAAATCTATACATTGCTTCGACAGGGAAGCATAAATCTCATGGGTCTCAGATTCACTTCCTGTTGCCTTCCTTCATTATATGTTTAAAGATAATCAATAAAAACTGATTTCTCTTTGTAAGCGTTTTCCTGTTCTGCCAGAAATAACAGCGGTCACTGCCCTAAAATGAAGGAAAAAAGTAATATTTACCATAAGAGGAGAAAATGAAACTGCCTAAGCATTTTTCCTGAGCCAAGTGAAACACAAACAGCAAGCCAAGTTGATTCTTAAAGAAAAAAACACTTTAAATACTCCTGGAGTAAGTTCTATTTTTAAAATCTGTGGCATCAACAAGTTTTCAAACTCTGGATGTATATTTCCACTTTCAGTGACAACCTTATTATGTTCCCTAACAGTTTTACTCTATTTTTGTGTAAATACATGTATCACACGCAAGACTTCAGTCAGTGCTGAACATTGAAGCTGTAAAGAGAGGACAAGGGGGTCCCCCAAACTGCCTCCCAAGGTGGACTAAGATGCAAAACCAAAAGACAAAAAACAGAAAACAAAGTTACATCCAGTAAGGAAATAACGGACTGCAAACACTTCTATCTCTGGTTTTAAAACACAAAACTTTTTGCCACCTGCATTTTCAGCATGAGAATTAACCTTACTCCCTTAAAACATTATTTGAAAGTTTTATACTAGACAATCTGAAATAATCTATTGGGATTTGTATGTAGCGGCTGTCTCAGAACTATTCATTTAAATTTTTTATTCCTTCTTCTGGATTCTTCACAAAAGACTGTAAGAAAACAGCAAATGGAGAGTAACAGACTTTTACTTTGTAATGAAGTCACAAATACATTTTATAAGTTTTCCAGGTTTCCTATTTCCCTTTACTCTGCACTATCTGTGGAGGTTGTCATATTTCACCAGGGCAGACTGTAAATCAGACGAGTTCAGCCAGTTGAAGAATGGAGGTGAAAAGCACAGTGGAAAATACATAAAGCACAATTAAAACCATATGACCATAGATATTGAAGCAATACTTGCTGGAGGAAATCCAAGTAAAAATCAAACCTTTTCTGGTGTCAGTGAAACTCTCCAGTCCCTTTGAGACAAACACACCTCTTCACTAAATATTCTTTTTTTTTTTTTTTTTTTTTTTGAGACAGAGTCTCACTCTGTTGCCCGGGCTAGAGTGCCGTGGCATTAGCCTGGCTCACAGCAACCTCAAACTCCTGGGCTGAAGCGATCCTTCTGCCTCAGCCTCCCGAGCAGCTGGGACTACAGGCATGCGCCACCATGCCCGGCTAATTTTTTCTATATATATTTAGTTGGCCAATTAATTTCTTTCCTATTATTAGTAGAGACGGGGTCTCACTCTTGCTCAGGCTGGTTTTGAACTCCTGACCTTGAGCAATCCGCTCGCCTCAGCCTCCCAGAGTGCTAGAACCTTCCATATTTTAAATGATACAGAAAAGCGATAATTTAAATGGATGACTTGGAATAACATCAATTATCCATACAATGCAAAAGCTATCAAAAGATAAAGGTTGAATTGTATATAAGGTTTAAGAAGAGGTAAAAATTTAGGTTTTCCTTCTGGATAGTCAACTATAAATAATATGGAGCCACAGACTTGTAAACCGGGAAGGGAGCTCAGACATTATACTAGCTCACTGGTTCTCAAACTTTTTATGTATCAGAATCAATTAAAGAGCTTGTTACAATACAGATGCTGAGCCCCATTCCCAGAGTTTCCCATTCAGAAGGACTGGCATGTGGTCCAAGAATTTGCATTTCTAACAAGTTTCCAGGTGATGCTGATGGTACAGGCCCAGGGATCACACTTTGAGAACCACTGTAGTATTTCAACTCTCAGGCTTAAATTGTGAAATCCCAGGCCCAAAAGGATTATATAAATTGTCCAGCATGACTCACACAGGACTCAGTCGAGCCCTTCTCGCAGCCAGCCCACCAGCCTTCCATGATTCTACACCTAAAACACTGAATACATACATTAACACTAGACTGTGGAATGCAATCAAGGCAGTTACTCAATTGCCTGAGGGTGTGAATGAAGATTACACAACTGTTCTAACCATGTGCTTCTACTGAATTAATCAAACAATCACAAATTGATCTATATCCAAATCTAATATGGAATTTGGAAACATCCAGATTTTCACCATTAACTGACCTCAGTAAAATATTTACCCACATACACAAACACATACACACACACACTCCAGTATACACCCCTCCACCTAGGTGGTTCTCTCCCCATTAGCATCACCTGGAGCACGTTAAACAATCCTGAATCCCAGGATATACCCCAGACCAGTCAAGTCAGAATCTCTGAGTGTGAGAGAGCAGATATCAATATTTTTAAAAACTGGTCCAAACCTAACTCATGCCAAGCTTAGATCTACTATTTACTACATAAGGCATGACTGGTTTTACAGAAGATAAAACAGATTATGAATTATCTATTTTACAAGTACCAGGTCATCACCAATAAAGCATTCACTATTTCTCTAAGCAATTGCGACAGTGCCATTAATTTTCCTGTAAGTGTCTCAACCATTCTTCTACTTCGTTAATTTACTGTGACTTGCACGGAACAGTAAAATATATAATCTGCTCACCAATAATCAAGGGTTGCTTACGGTACCTCCACTGCCATTATTTCTACTACCATAAAAATAACCCACCTCTCACTTTTATACTTCATTTTAGATCATTTCATGAATTCTATAATTAACCCTACAGCTTCAGGTGTATAGTAAGCACCATGATCTGCCTTGACATATTTATTCATTGAATTTGCATTTCTATTCACATTGTAACTACAACCAAACTGCACCTGCAGATTCCCAGTATCATCAGCCATTTGAAATGAACACATTTTAATTTCTACTCTAGGCAGAGCTGTTACATTTGAGCAGAGGCCTGCAGATACATTTTAACCAGTGTGGTGGCATGCAGGAACACCATCAACTGTCCTTTGTCTCAAGTGTCTATAGCATTAAAGCCCCACTACAGAAAGGGGGGTTTATTCAATATTGGAGAAGGAAATCAGAGGGGCGACATATATTAATAAATTATTCTGCTCACCTGGTCAACTGTTCATTTTCAATGGATGGTGTTTTCTGCTGTTTTTCATTATACCATCTAACTTTGGACTAATTTAGAAGACAGATGGCTAGTGACTGATTAATGATCGTTGGTACTCTCACCTCCACTCCCCAACACACAAAATTTCCCATAGCTGTTGTGCTTTCAAGAATTATCTGAATTAGATTCAAAAGCAGATTTATCAGGAAGGCTAAGCTTCAGGGCCTGTCAATTTGTATGGGCCTCTTCCAAAGCCCTGGGAGGTGCCCTAAAGGTTTATATTTGCAATTTTATATTCTTTTCCTTCAGGTGGGCCTCCCCAGATTGTATAAGCATCAGGCCCACAATTCTGCAACCTTCTGTAACTGGGCCTAATGTAACTTGGAGATCAGCAATGGTACCTGCATTGGAGAGAAAGAAAAGCCTGCTTCTTTGGTTACGATTGCAACACAAAACCAATTCTTGTTAATGTCACAGTATGAAGCGTTACCAGTTTAGGTAGTGCTTACATTCTTTTTTTTTTTTTAAGATGCCAGGGGAAAGCACGAACATAGTCCCCCACTATCACAAACCATGCAGTTGAGTCTCCCACATTTGGGGAATCGCAGGGATTAGCACATTCAGAATGCAACGGATAAGCCTTGCCCTGGGAAAACCACCTTCGTGATCACAGTATCTCCCCTGCCAGGTAAGTGTAGCGCTTGCATTCTGACTGGCAGCCAACCTGTAGTGTGACCGTAGCCTTCAGGTCTAGGTATGTCTCAAGGACTTTCCAATCATGAGTGTGAGGGAAAGTTTTATATCAGATCAAGGCCAAATCAACAAGGTTTATATAGGAGCCTACCCCATGCTCAGCTCAGGGCTCTGGGTATCCAAAAAAGTGATACCAAGCACAAGAGAAACTCAAAAGCTGCTTGCTGATTTGAAGGGACTGATATCACTTTCTTAGGTCAGCCAGAAAAATGAGACGAAACCATTTTGCCATAGAAAAAACAAGAAAAATAACAGCATCCAATAATTTAAAAATATCACAGCACTCTAAATAGATGGCCTGGGGTAGTTTTTCTTTTCTGCACTGAATCTTCTTTATTGTAAGTATGAGGATTCAGTCATTGGTTTATTAATTCATTCAATATGCATTTATTGACCATTTACTATGTGCACAATACTATTCTAGATATCGGGAATACTGCAGTATAGAACATACACAAAAATCCTTGCCTTCATGGATCTTATATTCTAATGGAGAAAGGGAAAATGAGCAAGATAAATTAGTAAAATATATATCATGTCAAACAGTGATAAGTATTGAGAAAAAAATTAAGACAAGGTTAGAAAGTATGTATAGGAAGTTGAAATTAATCAGGAAACACAAGAGACGATAACACTTATGTAAAAAGATACATTCCTATGATGCATTCCTTTGCCAGAAAAACACTATAAATAGAGGGAGAAGTAACACTGGAAGCATTCATAGAAGCATCATCATTAATTGACAGTTATAACCCAGAGTTGCCAGATTCCTGTGTATTTTGATGGCAGTGGGGGTTGTGGGTAGCACTAGGGCTGGGAGAGGATTAAAGCAGGAGGGAACCTGCAGAGGAACCCGAAACGTGGAAACCCACTCTGCATATCACATGGCTTGGCTGGGAGGTCCTTTGTTTCCTGTTTGGGGCCAGAACACAGCAGAGCTGCACTTCCAGGTATGCCCACACTGCAGCCAAACAAGCAGACAGGAAGCCTGCAGACACTGATGAAAAGTGTGAGGTATTTACTTGTCTAACAACTTTCCCTCCTGCTTGCCTTCACAACTCATCAGGTCCGAGGGTGCATTCGGGTTGGCAATTCCCGATTCACAGAAGAGACACGAAGTCTGTTTTGAGTGTTGACTCTTATCTAGCCCTCCCTTTGAACACCTGTCCAGCATCTGGGTATAGCCCTTCCCTGCACAACATCATGCTCTCCCTGGCCAGCCAGCAAGTCCAGATCATCTTCTTAGAACTTCCCTGTTTCTGCTCTGAGTCAACAGGTTAATTTAGGAGCCTTCTGCTCTCTGCCTGGTTCTCCCAGGCAAGTGGAAGCCCCTGCGGGGCCAGTTCTACTGAGTGGCTGAGCCCTGGGAATGCACTAGGCTCCACTCCCAAAGAGACTCTCCTTGTTACTGCCACTAGCCACTGAAACTGACCCATGTGCAACTCGCTGCCTTTACAGCAGAGCCACAGGCACTGTCCAAACCAATCCTTTATTGCCTTTCCTTCTAAAATTGAGTCATGTGTCTCCAGACTGCATGGCAGGTACCATAACACAGTAAAAGAGCAGCCTGCTCACACAGCATTCAGGCTACCCTGCACCTAGCAACACTGGCTGTGGGCCGTCAGCAAGTCCAGGAAGCATAGACCGGCTCACTGAAGACAGCTTCCCTCCTAGGGCTATTTCAGCTGCAGGGGAGAAGTAGGAAGAAAGGCAGCAAAAGAGGTGGACATTCAGAAAAGTGAGAAAGACATGGTTCTTTTGGCTACTTTTTCCTTCTGGCCCAATGTGCACAGACAAGCCAAAGTCAGAAAGACATTCCGTAAAGTGCGCTAGAATGGGT
Source organism: Lepilemur ruficaudatus (assembly GCA_963574885.1). NCBI lineage: Eukaryota > Metazoa > Chordata > Mammalia > Primates > Lepilemuridae > Lepilemur > Lepilemur ruficaudatus. The sequence continues at coordinate 76,883 of CAUYRT010071508.1, forward strand.
CAATCTCTACCGCAACCTCAAGTGAAAAAACAGAACTTCCCTTACCCAGCCTCCAAAAATGGGAAATGGGCTTATCTTGAATGAACCCAAAAGTATTTTCCCTCAAAAACCATACTAAAACTAGGAAACTTGTGACGATGTTCTTGTACTTCACTTTTTCCAAAGACAGAAGCATGGAAGCATGGAAGACGGGAGATGGTCTTAGCAAATCACAATTGACAACTAACTCTGCTGAGAGCATAGCAAAGACTCCCTTATCTCCCCTCAAAAATGTTCATTATTATAGTATGTAATCTACAATAGAAGTCAACTGGATTGATGAAACACCAATATTATGAACATTATAGGCTATTTTGAGTTATGCTGATGGGACTTTTGACAGCAGGGATTAGGAATATCTGGGCAAAGAACACCCCAATTTGCCTGACCACATCCAATAAAGTATGTGTGGCAAAATGTTGAAGAAGTAGAATGAGGTCAATCCGTAAAATTTTTATTTAGATGGGATATATAAGATAATATATATTATACTATGTAATATACAAATTACTGTGGTAGTTCATGTTCATTATAGAACATATTTCTTTGTTCTTCAACTTAGAAAAAAATCACACAGATGATAACTACTAGTTAATATTGTAAATATAGGTTCTTAGGCTTTGGAAAAGTACTCCTTTGTAAAAAATGGCTAGCTAACAAAATACACCATCTCTCATGGTGCTACAAATCACGATGACTGGAACTCATAGGTTTCGTTCAGGTGAAGACACAGAAACAGGGCTACTTTAACTACTTACAGATTTATTTTAACATAATGTCCTCCTTGCACGTGAGAGACAAGGAAAGAGATAATGAACATATTTTTCATCTATTAAAATACTGTGCTTTTATTTTAAGTACTTCTTCTTTACCCTCAAAATTAACTGATAGCAACTCAGAAAGAATCATGGAGCTACTGGAAATGAATTATGAGTCAGCTAAAGCAATGGTTCCTCTCCTTCCTGCCCCCCACCACCAAACCTTCCCTCCCACCTTGTATATGCTTTTAGCATTGTACTCAATTAAAATGGAAACATGTTCTCAGTAATTCGGCTAAAAAGGTTGAATCACTCCGTAAAACAATGTGAGAGAAATAACATATCCTTCTCTGATGCAGAATTTCTCAGAAGTGTAATGCACAGACCTTCAGTGAAACTCATCTGAAGGTGCTCATTGAATTATTTATATCACTGATTTTTTATTGTATATATTTATAGGGTACAACATGATGTTCTGATGTATCTATACATTGAGGAATGATTAAATCAAAACTAAATAACACCTATCACCTCACACACTTAATAATTTTTTGTGGTGAGAACATTTGAAAATCTATTTTCTTGGCAATTTCCAAGTATGCAGTACATTATTTTTAACCATAATCACCAGACTGTACTTAGATCTTCAGAACTTATTGCTCCTAACTGACATTTTGTATCCTTTGACCAACATCTCCCCATTTCCCTCCCTCCCCAGCAGCCTCTGGTAACCACCATTCTATGCTCTACTTCGTGAGTTTGACTTTTTAGATTCCACATATAAGTGAGATCCTGCAGTATTTGTCTTTCTGTGTCTGGCTTATGTCACATAACATTTCCTCCAGGTTCATCCACGTTGTCACAAATGACAGGATTTCTGAAGATGCTTATTTAAAAGACAGTGTCTCCCCAGAAATACTGACTCAGAATAGGAGCTTGGAATCTGCATCCTTAACAAGCTGCCCGGTGAGTGTATCATCAAGACACCGGCAGTCAAGGGCCACCGAGTTCATGTACGTTGTCAGGTGTCTGTGCTTAGCTGCTCCCCCCCTCACCTGGTGGACTCCCGTGTCCTGCCGCAGCTGTGGCGATTGCAAAAGCGGAAGCCGGTGAAACAGAGCAGTGGGCATTGTCAGCCGTCTGTCCTGGTTATTTAAAAAGAAAGGAATGGAAAGGTGAAGCACAGGGATAATATTCTGTAATGAAAATTCTCATTTTTATTCAAGCACTGGATGAAGGATTGGGACCAAATTCCCTGTATTGTCCCTGTCAATAGGCAAATAACAAGATCGCACATCAGCAATCCCACTTTGGGTGTGTGACCAAGAGAAATGAATACAGACATCTGCACAAAAATGTATACATGAGTATTCCTAGCAGGTAAAACGTAGAAACAACCAAATGTCCATCAACTGATGAACAGACAAACAAAAACATGCTCTAAGATGGATAAACCTGGACAACATTGTGCCAAGTGAAAGAAGCCCATCACAAAAGGCCACAATTGTATATGAAATGTCCAGAGTAGGAATCCACAGAGACAGAAAGTAGGTGGTTTCCAGGGATGGGGAGAGACTGCTGTTGGGTACAGGGTTTCTTTTCAGGTGATGAAAATGTTCTGGAATTAAATAGTGGTTACGGCTGCCTGACCTTGTGAGTACATTAAAACCACAGAACTCTACACTTTAAAAGGGTGAATTTTATGGTATGTGAACTATCTCAATATTTTTAAAAAATATCATTTTAAAAGATACTACATCATGTTACCAATAGAATTTCCTTCTCAAAACACCCTTGAAAGTGGGGATGGGTTAAGTGTGGCCCTTCTAAAGTTGAAAGGATGCACTGAGAACCTGGCAGTCCCTCTCTCTCCCCAGACTGGGCAATACTGGCTTTCCTCACTCAGGCTTTTAGTGAAAACAGTTCACTGTGATTCTGAGCTGAGGGATTTTTATTAGTTTGTCCCTAAAGTTATATAGTCATGCTTCAAATAAAAAATAAATAAGGGAGAAAGCAAAGAATGGCTTTAATGTGCCCATGAAAGCATGAAATAGCTCTATCTTCTCTTTCTGCAGTAGCCTTATAACATTTTCAGAACAAGGCAGCAGGTAGACAGAAGAACAGGCAAAATTTCAGCTAGACAGGGAGGAAATATGTGCTACTGCCCCCATTTAGATTCTCCATATTATCACAGATTTAAGCCTCCTTCGTATGTTTCTATGGCTCTATGATTTAGTCATATCAGGGAAGAAACAAAGGACTTAGTTAATCCACAAGCAGGATTTGGATTTCCCAATAATCCTTAATAATAATTAAAAATTTTATCTGTGAATATAAACATTTGAAAGGAGACTATAAAGTAGAACTCTAATAATAGTAACAAGGTGAATGACATATAGCACTTGCCATGGTAGAGTCTCACTTCCAAACTCTTCCAGGTTACAGTGAACTCATGGGGATCTGTCCTAGGTAGCAGTGGTCACAGAAGTTGCCAAGACCCAGATTTGTCATATGACAAGCCAGGAGAGTCCAGCTTAACACTTTAATTTACCATAAACACCCAAATGTCAGGGTGACCCATAACTGACCAGGTGCCTGAAAGCTCCAAGGGCTAATATCCGTCAAGGCAAATCTTAGAACAGCCTGACCCTGACCCTCTGAGTTGCTCTCAGGTCTGATGGCAATGACAACTGCTTCCACCAAGTGGCCAAGGTCACAAATGACCATTTGGAGCCATGCACTTTATCTGGGGCTAAAATGCCTTACTTGCAGCATGAGTATGAGAGTCAAAAACACCTTTACAGTTTACTTTGGGGGAATCTAGTTTCATAATTGTGTAATTTTCTCTTCTGACTTGAAATAATTGGCTTCAGAAGAAAAAAGCAAACATTTCAAAACAACCGTTATTTGGATGTATTTATTTGAGCAGTAGGGAAAATGGGGAGATTTTCAAAAGATTTCTACATTTTCCTCTGATTTGCCTCCAATTAGAGGACATTCATTGTGTTCCAAAATAAACTACAGGGTAAAGCTTTACAATTTTCATAACTACATGTGAAAAAATATATGCCAGTTTCTGCTACTAGCAAGAATAATGACTGGGGTCCCATGCAACTGGACCTTGTTTTAATAAGACCCCCCCAAATTGTGGTGTCCCAGATGACTCTGTTTCTACAGACTACACTGGGACTCATGGTAACGTATCAGAGTCTAGGAACATTTTGGTAAAACTATCACTGAAAGTCTTCTACCAGCCATCATCTAAAGATACACTACTCCACACAAAATGCAATGAATAATGGAACCAAACAAATACTAGTTAGACTGATGACACATTCTCTAATTGTTTATTTGTCCACTACTTGGTGCTACCGTGGCAATACAGTTGTCCCTTGGTATCTGTGGGGTATTTATTGGTTCTGGGACCTCTCTTGGATACCAAATTCCACGGATGCTCAAGTCCCTGATCTAAAATAGTGTAGCATTTGCATATAATCTACATACATCCTCCCGTATACTTTAAATTACCTGTGGATTGCTTTTAATAACTAATAAAATGTAATGACTATGTAAATAGTCATTATACTATATTGTTTAGGGAATAATGACAAGGGGTGGGGGGAAAGTCTGCACATGTCAGTACAGATGCTTTTTTCCTCCCAAATATTTTTGGTGGACAGTTGGTTGGATCCAAAGACACGGAACCACAGACACGGAACCCACAGATACAGAGGGCCAACTATATTTGCTTCCAATTCACTTTCATAACTGAGACTAAAAAGTATTTTGGCAATGACGCAGTAAGGCAAAGGAAAGGTCCAGAAATTAGAAGTCAGTTTTCACTCTTCCATTTCAATGTCCCTCTCTGAGCTCTCACCTCCAGGCTGGCGGTAGCGGAGGTGCCGGGGAGTCGAGGGGGACCTGCAAGGTGAGAGTTCCGCGGTGTCTGCTGCGGGGGAGCTTTCTGCTCCTGCTCGCTCGGCTGGTGCAGACTCTAGGACTGCTGCTTGAAAACATCATGAATTTTAACAACCAGGCCATGAATTCAAGGGCTTCTTGTCAGTATCATGCATGGAAACACAAAAGTTCATTGCAGGTAATAAGCATTTCACATCAGTCTACATTTTTAAAGGGCTTGAACATAAAGTCAAGTGCCAACCACACCAAATCTAAATACTGATCTCTAACTCTGTCTTGCTCGCTGACTCTGGCTGAGCCTGGCCTGCCCCTTCTGTCCAGTGCAACAGCAGATATTAAAAAAAACAAGGGGTATGCAATGGATCCCTACCCTTCAGAATGTTTTTGCTTTCTTGGAATGGGGAAAGAGGAACTTTTTCAGATTATAAACCAGATTGGAATAAAAATTGGGACTTCACTTGTTCTTTGCCTGAGTTGCTCCTTTAAGCCAACTAAAGTTTGACTTTCTATCAATGTAGCCCCCACCCCCACCCCAGGAAGCTCTGGGAGCCCCTAGGAATCTAGAGCTGCATTGTCCAAAACAGCAGCACTAACCAAATGTGGCTAACGTAAATTTATATTAACTCAAGTTAAAATAATACTTCGGCTCCCCACTTGTACTAGCCACACTGTCAGTGCTCAGTAGCCACACGTGGCTAGTGGTTACAGCACTGCACAGCACAGATATACAGCATTTCCATCCTCCCAGAAAATTCTACTGAGTATTTCTTGGCTAGAGCTACAGATTAGCAGGAAGCAAGTCGAAACTTTAAAAGTGAACTACTAGAAGGTTTAAGATCATTTGAGCGTCTTCGCTGTAGCTACTAGCATCCCAAGAATAAAAGATACATCATTCTAGGGTCACACTTAAGCTATTACTAGTGATGTGTCTATACCCTTCCCACTGACTTATTAAGCAGGTAAAACTACAACTAAGTGTATGTTCTTTCAAGAAAAAGTATTACAAAAATTTAATAAATTTCCAGTAATCCTTCCATTTCTTTTTCCTTGTGCTTTTGATTAACCTCCACTGATAAAAACTTAGAGTCACCTCCCCTAATTTTAATCCTGTCAGCAGAACCGCTTCCCTTTGCCATTTCATTCAAGATTTCACCCAAACTTTCCAAAATCTCTAATGACTTCATATAAAGGCATTTTACACTTGTGTGTGATTTACTCCCTTAGAAATATGACAATTTTGCTCTTCTGAAACACAAAGGGGCCAGTGAAGGGAAATGGTTAGAATCTTTCCCTGAATGACATAATTACAGTAAAACCGGCAATGATGCAAGATGCAGACAAAAAAAAAATCAGTGCTTAGCTGTTAGTTTTATTATTTTCTAAATAACTCCTTCAAAATTCAGTAATGGAAGGCATCTGCTCTGTAAGAACAAGCAGAATATCAAACACGTGTCCTTGGTCTGATTCAACCATTCAGTCATCTGACGAAAATGAGAAAATTGTTTGTCAGCGATTACACTGAACCCAGAAAAGTTCCCAGGGAGAGCCGGACAGGACTCCGAAGTTCTGAAAGAACAGGAAGACGAAGAATAATACTGTAAGCTAACAGGCACCTAAAGAGAAGAAACGACGCCAGCACGGTGGAGGGGCGGGGAGGAGAAGCATTTCCTTCTGGCATGTTCACTTTCTATCAAGCTCCATGCAAACAGCTTTGCCTGCAGGACGAGTGGGCAGATGTGGGCTCAAAACAAATGCTAAAATTGGGAGCACTTTCAGCCCACAGGCAGGCAATTTTCAAACTAAGAACACAGAAACAGACACTAGCGCTGCGGGCTGTGCAGCAACACTCAGGCGGCTAAGTTGCACGGCCGTGGCCTGAGTGAGCACAGAGCGGGTACGGTGAGCGCCCCTTTCGCTCTCCTTCCTTGCCTGCCATTGCTTTGATTTTTGTTGAGGCGCCATCACTGGGTGGAATCTGGATATCTGAGTCATGCTGGTATCTGTGCTTTTTAGAAGCACGTGGGGTGGAAGAAGACAGGGACTGCCTGGTAATAAGACAAAAGGGCACTAGTGAATGTTGGGTGGGCCTGAAACAGATTTGGCGATTGAGTTGGACGAAAATTAAATTGCACTCTTTTTTTTTCCCTAAGAAGTTCATCGTCTCGCTCATTTTGAGGGCTATTTCTCGTCTTTCCCTTCACATCATTTGACGTTCTCTTGCCAGAAAAATATTGCAAGGCTGGCATTGTCATTGCAATGACAATAAAACTGGACAAAGGTCACTAGTATTTTTCGAAGTGTGTGCCCTGAAACATCTAGCTGGATAGCAGCGAGGGAGACCTATGATGTCAGCAAGGACCTTAGAGGCAAAACTGATATTATGCAATGAGGTTGTGTGGGGTTGTATCCTTAAATGAAAAGCCGAAAACGTATAAACTGTTGGCACAGGATTCTCATTCAAGTTTGCCAACTGTTTTAAGCACTAACATTATGGGAAGATCATGCAAACATCTTCCAAATTAAAGACAGATCAGCATCTCCCTTTTCTTTGTGAAGACTAGACAGTAGGGTTAACACAGAGGCATGTTTGGCCCCTACGACAGGAGTTTGTGTGTGTGTGTGCAGCCAGACACTGAAGTAAAATGTGGGGGTGGGGGGAGAATGGCGAGTGATGAGGAGCAGCTATAAATGCAGATGAAGCTTTGCTCGCGCGCCACTGCTCACCTCCTGCTCTGTGGCCCGGTTCCTAACAGTCTATGGACCGGTACTGGTCCACTGCCCGGGGGCTGGGGACCACAGCGGCAGAGACCACACAGTACTTATTTGTTCACTAACCATACCCCAGGCCTCACATAACTTTTCTCCCTTTTTTTCCATTGCTTGATTTCCTTATCTGTTTTGTTTTTAATCTGGTGGTACTCTGTGTGCCTTTGAACTACCACATTAAATATTTTTAAGTATAAGATGGAAAATAAATGCATTGAAAAGAAATTTTAGAGGATGGCTATAGAAAGGGGAAAGAAAGAAAGAAAGAAAGAAAGAAAGAAAGAAAGAAAGAAAGAAAGAAGGAAAGAAGGAAGGAAGGGGAGAAAGAAAGAAAGAAAGAAGAAAGAGAGAGAGAAAGAAAGAGAAAGGAAGCAAGGAAGGAAGAGAAAAAGAAGAAAGGAAGGAGAGAAGAAAGAAAGAAAGAGAAATGAATTAGAGGATGGCTATAGAAAGGGAAAAGAAATAAAGATGCAAAGCAGTGGCTAGAAACAAGTGCTGAATGGCAGGACTGAGGGATGGGGTCATGGTAAAAGTGAGCAGTGTCTGGGGAAGCAGGCTAGAGAAAGCCTGTATTGACACTAATGGAGAGTTAGAAAATCTGTAGCTCAGACAGTATACAGCACAGACAAGAGCTCACTCAATGACTTGAGCAGAACTTACTGTGTCTTTATCCAGGCCCCAGGAGCAATCAAACCACAGCCTCAGAGCCACTAATGTCTGACACTGAAATGCTTGTTCCTAAAGCTCTCCTAACAAAAAAGAACATGAGAATCCAGACTTACCTCTAGATTTCTCCTCTCCTACTTACTGCGATCCAATAAAGGAGAGAGAAAAACTTCCCGTATTCTGGAAAACTCCTGTACTTCCCAGGCTTCTGTGCCTAGGAAGGGCAGGAGTCATGCCCTCCGTGGAGGTTCCCAAGCACTGGATAGAACCCCAAATGCACTTGTCAGCTCGTGCACTACCTCATGATTCCCAAGAAGAATCCATCATGATTTTGCTGAAGCTTGCCGTTCTAATGACTTTTTAATTATCTTCCCCCTTTCCTCCTCTTTAGATGCTAACTTGTCAATTTAAAGAATTTCTGGTTAAAAAGGGTGCTACTTTTGATGATGACAACCACTCCAGTTAAAATTCCATTAAGTACTTCAATCAGGAAGCTTATTTAAATGATCTGAGCTAGAAAGCACATAGGAACTTCAACCGGATAGAAAAGCAGGGTATATTCTTCCATCTGGATGATCCTCCTTGAAATTTGGACACTTTGTCTGATTTATTGCCCAATTTTTATTATGTTATCAATAAATAAATCAATTATGCAGTTAAAGAAAAAGCTCTTTGCTAATTTGGCTGTGAAACCATTTTTATTTTCATTACAGAAAGACTGGATTTTAAAAGCAACAAGGATCACCTTCTCTGACCCCAACATTATACCAAGCTGAGGGAGCTAAAGTGATAGGCCAGAGCAGTGGTCCCCAACCTTTTGGCACCAGGGATTGGTTTCATGGAAGACAATTTTTCCAAAGACTGGGGCAGGGGTAGGGAGGATGGTTTCAAGATGATTCAAGCACATTATATTTATTGTGCAGTCAAATCTCTCTGCAAATGATAATCTGTATTTGCAACTGCTTCCTAGCGTTAGCATCACCGCCTCAGCTCCACCTCAGATCATCAGGCATTAGATTCTCATAAGGAGCGTGCAACCTAGATCCCTCACATGCGCAGGTTACAGTACGGTTTACACTCCTTTGAGAATCTAATGCCTCCGCTGATCTGACAGGAGACGGAGCTCAGGCAATGATTGAAGTGATGGGGAGTGGCTGTAAATACGGATGAAGCTTCACCTGCTCACTCACCACTCACTTCCTGCTGTGTGGTCTGGTTTGGTTTCTAACAGGCCACAACTGGTACCGAGTCCGCTGCCCAGGGGTTTGAGAACTGCAGGGCTAGAGGACCCTCGATTAGTTCACTGCATGTTTTACTTCATTCATTTATTTAACAAAAATTTACTATGTGCCAGGCACTGGCCAAGACACTGAGGATACAGAGGTGAACAGACAGGCAAGGCCTCTGGTCTCACGGAGCTTACATGGGGAAAGGCTGTCCAAGCAGAGGGAAGAGCAAGTGCAAAAGCCTGGAGACAGGAATGACTGAGATGTTTTTGAGACATAAAAAGGAAATCTGGGCCGGGCGCGGTGGCTCACGCCTGTAATCCTAGCACTCTGGGAGGCCGAGATGGGTGGATAGCTCAAGGTCAGGAGTTCAAGACCAGCCTGAGCAAGAGTGAGACCCCGTCTCTACTACAAATAGAAAGAAATTAATTGGACAACTAAAAATATATGTAAAAAAAAAAAAATTAGCCGGGCATGGTGGCACATACCTGTAGTCCCAGCTACTCAGGAGGCTGAGGCAGAAGGATCGCTTGAGCCCAGGAGTTTGAGGTTGCTGTGAGCTAGGCTGACGCCACGGCACTCTGCAGCCCGGGAAATCGAGTGAGACACTGTCTCAAAAAAAAATAATAATTATTAACTGAATAAATCTATCTATCCAAATCCATCACATCTTCTTCCTCCAGAATTTATTTCTTCCGGGACAGTGACTACAGAGCTTTTCACTTGCCAGACCCAAAGGCCAAAAATGCCTTTCTTGGTTGCTTTGCTCTTTCCTGTGTCTCCAATTACTCTGAAACCACCCAGAAAACACACAGGCTGTGACCTAGTTCCATACTAAATGTGACACTGCCATTATAACAATAATTACCAGGTACTTGATAATTCACTCTTAAAATGCCTTGATAATGTAACAGAGATTTTGTATTAAAGTTACTTTTCTGCTAAGTTTGACACTTTTAGTTTAATATCCTTACAAAATGACATCCTATTCTTTTCCTCGTGTCTTTCTATGCATAGCACAGTTACCTAGACACAGGTTTGTTTATTCGTGAGTCAGGATCTCTTAGGACCAAGAGCACCTGTCAGAGTCAACTGTCCTGAGATCAAGTCCTAGCTCAGCTGTGGGCATCTTTGATTTACCTCTTCGCACTCACTTGAATCATCTGTAAATGAACAACATTCCAAAAAGTCCTTTTCTCATTTGTATTTCTCTGTTCATGGATGGATATCAAGTCTCATCCAGAATTATGTGGCTATACTTGATTTTAACTTACATACATTACAGGGAGAACTGGTGGTTTAGGCAATCCCAAAGAATACCAAGAAAATAACATACAATAGCCTTAAAAATATCGAAAAGGATTATTCATTGCTGCAATAAGGCTAAATCCCTTTGCAAATCTCAATGCCCTCAATTCTACCCTGTTTGTAGAACATAGACATAGAAGGGAAGCAGTTTATTAACTTAAAAGGAAGAAAAACCTGTTGACATAAGTCATTAAGGATCATGCAATATTATCAGACAGAGTATAATATCAATACATCTTTAAATAACTGATCTTGTGGCCAGTATTTGAACGATCTTTGTATTTAGAGATGATAGTTATTATACTGATACCTATCTATATGTGTATGCCTACCTTTTATGCATGGAACCAATAATATTTTGCAATAGGAACGTGAAACTATTATGTCTTGATTTGTGGCTATAACATTTACCTAAGATTTTAGAGCAGGAGATTTAACCTCTTTTTTCGCCTTTTCCCTATAGCATGGTCATGTCATTTGAGAACTTTTATGTTTAAAGAAAGGCAGAAACTTACAGCTTGCATTTTGCTAACCTTACAAGTAATTGATACATAAACAGTTAAAGGCATAACACATACAGGTATAGAACAATCTTGGTAGCATGTAACCTTTTGCTAAGAAAGTGGGAAAATAATATATGTGTATATTATAACAGTCAAGAATGCAAAAGAAACTCATAAACGTGATCTTTTTCTATGTATAGCCCTTATATGCCATTTTGATTTTCAAATCATGTGAATGAATGCATTACCTATACACAAAAACAGCAAAACAAAGTATTTTTACCTTATCAGATAAAACATACATACATACAAAAAAAACACCCCACTTTGTTTCATCTTACTGCTCCTGAAGCAGATTGAGATAGAGAGAATCCCAGCTTGTTACTGTGTGTTTTCCAATTATTGCCTTCATTTTTATGACAATGAGAGTGTAGAAAGAGAGATGCTATTTTAGCCAGGCTACTATGTGTTGTAAAATGGATGTTTTTAGAAGAGCCCTTTTTGTATTCACTTGGAACTAGAACTTAGTTCCGTCCGCAGCTGCTTTTGGAGGCTGCCTGAGTATAATCGGCGCACTGCAGATGCCCGAGTGTCTGCCAGGAGTCTCCGCAACAAAGCGGCAAAGCCGGTGCCCTCTGCTTGTTTGTGTCCATGCTTTGTTCTGGCTGCTGTTGTTTTTGGAAGGGGTGACATCAATGCAGTGAAATAAATCCGTTTTGTGTGACACTAAATATTTTCATTTGCTGTGTAATCATGTATATATAATCCCCACTCCTTATGAATCCTAAAATATGCTCATGAGGATGTCCACATTTTTTTTTCTTTTTTTTGCAGAGCAGGAAGACAGCACAATGTCAGTTCCTCAGAAGGCAATTTGAAAGATGCAAGTTTATATACAGTGACCTGGAATTTCCATAGTTTATTTATCATACACGTCACTTTCATTTTGTTGACCAATTTGTCCATAACATATATGACTAATACATATATCCAAAAATAAAATCTGTATAATTCATAATACAAACATCAAAAATTATAAGAGCTATTGTGACTGTCATTTCAACATAATGTTTTGCGACTTGTTGACTCTAAATGTTGCTATGAATATTAGTAACAGGGGTTAGACTAAGAATTTCTATTTGGAACAAACTATTTTCTGTGTAATCTACTCCAAAATTTTTAGGAAATAAATGAGTCCTAAGACAAGCGAAATTGTGAAAATTTGTTGAATGGAACAAGTAGGCAGGAAAAACAATGCTAAAAAATAGTTAAAATCAGGTCTTCTCCACATATGAATGGCATTTCAGTAGGGAAGAGTTCTCACAGAATTGCTAAGCTAGGCAGGGAGAGTTATAGGAGCAAAGACTGAAGTATGAGTCTTCATTTCAGCTAATCCATCACCTAGTGCTTAATTTGAAATCTTTCAGTCATATTAATGCTGTGTAGAGTCAATAAAAAATTTAAAAGAATCTGAAAAAATTTAACAAAATAGTCATCTCTCTAATTTTGCAGAAAGCGTCACGTTTATGCATCTATAAAGCTGTAGTATTAAATTTGGAAAAGAGGAAGAAAGAGGGAAAAAGATCAAGTATGTTACTATGTTATTCATAACAGCAATGGCCTTTTGGGTCCTTCTATACATTGGGTGGTAAAACTCTAGATGTTTCAGTAAATGCTTACTTATAGATAATTTGAACAATAGAAAGTTCCAATAACCATTTTCTTTATGTATTAGGAGATAATTTTACACTGACCTTGAGTCACCGCAGCATTCCTTAAGTGCTTTCTGAGTTATCAAAGTTGCAGTTATGGTCAATTTAATTTTAGTGCTAAGAATATGTTATTAATATGAATTATTTGAAATTGTTGTACATGACTAATAACCTATATAAAGTTGTCTTTGTTAACCAGAATATTAAGATGGTAGGTATCCTCATGGAGCAACATAGGGAATTTGCTATACTTTAAATTTGAAAATAAATAATAATGACAATGCTCTAGAGATGTTCCCCTGAAGCACAAGTCTCCACTCTTTCAGAATGCCATTTGTTATTGAAATTTTTCATAGTGAAATAAACGATGCTTCCTGGACACCCATATAGCTCCTTTCACTGCATGTTATACTGCCTGTTGGCATGTTCAGCTCTCCTCTAAGGAATTCAGTGTCTAGAGGACAGTGTCTGCCTTGTATGGTACATGAACATATGTTGCATTTAATTGAATAACAGGGCCATTTCCCATTTCAGTTTCACCAGTGCCCTGGCCTTTATTCAACAAACATTTTTTGAACTCCTGCAACATAACTGTCAGTGTGTCGAGACCAGAACAGGAAAATTAGAAGAACAAAACCTAGTTGCTGTCGATCTCCATTCAGTGTCACCTGGTAGAAGAGATGAAGAGTAGGCACTAATTATAATGCCTGATCAGTGCTGTAGGGGTCGATTGGAATATAGGGAAAGAAGAATTCTAGCCCGGAGAAGAAGCAACACGTAAGAATCTTCCTAACAATCGAACCACAGTCCTCATGCACTGGGGAAAGCAGCCTGTGCGAAGATGTGGATTCAGGAGAAGTCAACAGTGTGGACCCTGAGAGGCTCAGTGGGTCTGGATGTCAGAGCACATGGGCGATGGATGGCAGGCGAAGCCAGACAAGGACTGAATCGCAACACGGAGGGCTTTGTGCACCTTTGCCCTGGGCCCTGCGACGTGCAGCTGGGCAGGAGGAGAGTCAGATGAACAGCGTGGAGGGCTGACAGAAAGCAAAGGAGAAACCGAGAAAGAAAAACAATCTTTGAAGCTACCTATGGAAACAGCTACCTTCTATAACATCAGTAATTAGCTGCGCTACCCACATGTGCTGTTTAATTTAATCCTTGCAACAGCCCTGTGGGTAGGTGCCATGCCCACTATTTTCCATTTACGGGTGAGAAAAATAAGGCTTAGTGGTGTTCAGTCACTTGCCCCAGCTATGAAGGGAGCAAATGGTATAATCAGGCTTCAAATCCACATGCCTATGACTCTAAAGTATATGCATATAATCACCAACCTACGCCTTACATATAACTTAAAAAAAATATGTTACTGGGAATGTGATCAGAGGGGATTAAGATATGAAAACACAACAAAACAAGGTGTCTGTTCCCTAGACACTCTCACAAGGCATTTTGCCATTCCTTCTGGTGGTATGTCAGGAACTCTTGCCTTGGAGCCGTGGTGACTGGTCCAGAGTTTGACAGTGACGGCAGTGAGAGCATGATACGGAGTGTTCACTGCAACACTTGTTGTTAGGCTAATGCAATTTTTAAATGAAGGTACATTGTAGAAGATGCTCCATAAACTGCACTGGTTAGAATTTTAGCAGAACCCTAAAACCATTGAAGAAAAAAACAAAACACTACAACAGGAGCAAGGTGGCATATGCAAATGGGCTTGAGGTCACCCAGAATGTGTACTTTTTTGGCAAATTGCCTGACACCCTTGCTATTTTATGTCCGCTATTGTCTGAAGATCCATAGTATTAGTTTGCTCTCCTTTGGCCTGTGAAATTGATCTTATGAATTTTCTTTTCAATCCATTTCAGTAGGTGTTCTAATTTACATTTAGAATATTCGGTCAGCGGAGTAACAGCCTGGAGAGACTCTCTATTACCGTCACAGCGAGACGGGTGAGTACGAACATGTGCACATTGTGTTTACTAATGTTTCAGTGAAGGGTGAGAGAGGAGCCCAGAATAGATGGAGGCCTCTCAACCATGGCATATTTAGTTATGTTTTCCGTCATCCGATTTGCCGTTTCCGTCTTGAAAAGCAAGGCATCAAGTAAATGCTAAGGGCAGAGATTTATTTATTAATTTATTTTCTGGCAGCTGAAAAGTACAGACGGATTAAATGTGCAACAGCAGAGCTGCAAAGCTGCTTAGGTCTATCATCACATGGGTTTGATTTTGTAGACGGGAGTCTCAATCCACATTTAATTAAATTTCTTTTCTTTTTCGAATGAAAGCTCAGAAACACACACCCCAAAGCGCTTGCGTTTAGTGCAGTGCTTCTGTGGCTTCCAGAATTGGATTGATTCATGGCAGCCTGGCTGATCTATCTCAACAGGAAACATCTAATTGGCTCCCTTCTTGCCTGTGCCTTCTCTAATTTTATTTTAGAAGAATCTGAAATTTGAGTTGTTTGAACGCTTTTGAAGGTTCACTGCTCTAATTTCGTGTGAATTTTTATTATAAATTTGCAAAATTCTAGCAATAATGTAAATGTGAATAAATAAAATGTTGACCCAGAACATTTAATTTTATAAAGGATGTTTGCATAATACATAGAAATTAATATCGGCATTGTTGTCTTTCATGAGGCTTTGAAACTTCCAATAGTTAAAAGACATGAAGAGTATGAGAAAGATATTCAATATTCAGTAATTCAGTATTCAATAAGCAAGTTGCATTTCTCTCCTATTCCCGCCACCCAATGTAAGCACAAATATATTATGACCTGCGTTAGATGAGATTAGAAATGTGATTGGACATGAATAAGTAGAACATAGTATATTTTATAATCAGAACATCATAGATTTTTCTGCTAATTTCCATTTATAAAGCACTGTTCTTCTGACCATCTCAAAGAATTTTATATTAGTTAATAAGCCAAATCAGCATATTAAAAGTAGAATTACATTGTTGTTACAATATGTTCTGCCTTGAAATAAGCAACTTTGTATATATTAATTAACTTTTATCATAAAGAATAAATATAGGTTATTACTCTTGAGACAGGGAACTGGCAGGTACTGCTTCCCGCATTGCCTTGGGCATGGCTGCAACATTGTCTGAGTTAGAAAGTCTCAAAACAAAGTTTCAAATTACTCTCATCAAAACAGGATGGAGGCAGAGCAAGTTCCAGCGGTTTAGAACCAAGATGGTGAAACTCCGCCCCATCATGAATATTCCCCCCTTGTTTATCATATAATTATGCCGTTTTAAAAATATTAACAGAAAGGCAGCAGGAACTAGGGAGCTGGTCCTCCTGCAGGGGAGAACTTGCCTCTGCTCTGTCTGTGAAGTAGACTTTCTATAGTTTCTGAATAAATCTCGCTTTCACTTTATACTGTTGGCTCGCTCCTGAATTTTTTCTTGCATGACGCCAAAGACCCACTTGGACTTCAAGTGGCTCTAAGCATTGGGAGGTCACTTTCCTGTGTCACCCCCATCAATTTTCTCTAATATTTTGATGAAAATTAATACTTCTTATAAATACATCTAAATATCTGTTTTCTATTGCTCCCTTTTGTATTACTAGTCTATTATAAAATAAAATAGTCTCTTCCTGATACAAAGGATTGCAATTGTAAATGCATACTTAAAAATAAAAAGTTGAAACAAAAAGTCGCATTCACTAAAATTTAAAAAACAAGAAAAATTAATGTAATAACAACTGAATTATTACCACATAACTGGTATACAAAAAAAAATTAAGTTAACCAAATTTTATGGTTCTCATGAGAAAGAATTACATTATTAGGCAAATATTTTATGTCAGCCTACTCAAGCGATTTTGAATATTATTTTTGTGGGTATGAATGTGAAAACTACATGGTTTCCAAGATGAAAACTGATGTAGTCGTTGGAATCATTTCCTTGATGTCAGCTCAGCTTGCAGTCCGTGCTAGAGTCAGATCATAGATCTAATTACTTTAATCAGTCAGGGGTTTATTTTGTTTGTTTTTTTAAAGTTTTTGTTAAGTTAGCCTAGAAATAAAGGGAAATATTGATAGGATGGCTGTATTATGAAATAAATAAATAAATGTATCATGCAGATTCAATATATCTTTGCCAAACTTTTTCAATTTAATTGATTATGCTAGTATTTTGTCTAGCCTTAACAAACATTTAATCTTGCCCATCATACATGAAACAAACAGATTGCCAGATTTGGACTGCAGTGTGTTCTGTGAGGGCAAACTGGCCAGGCCCAAACTCAAGGGATCATATGGAGTCATTGCTTTTGGGACAGGGTCTAATCAAAAACTAAGCTCTTAATCACAGAGTGTAGAAGACACTGCATTAGTCATGGCTTGTGTGTTAGCATTGCATAAGAGCTGGCTCGGTCCAAGGCTGTCGCGTCCCATCAGGGAATATTTGGCCTGTATAAACAGGATACTGGAGGAGAGTTTAATAAAGAGTCTATTTACAGAGGTGTGGGCAGGGCATGGGAATCAGTGAGGGATATTGAAGCATCCCGGTAGCAGCAGAAAGGAGAGCAGCTAAGGAATTGTAGCCCCAATAGAAGGACACTGAAGAGGAGCTCTGGCTTTTGATAGAAGCCACAGCCACTTCTGGCTCATTGCTTGGTAGGAAAGGAAGCTGGGAACAAATATTCCAATCTCATTATCTTGTATCCTCGGACAATCTGCCTAAATTTTCCATTGGCTGAGCCCAATCAAGAAGTCTGAGAATAAGGAAGACCATTAGTGCAAGTCTTTATAGGTCAGCTTCCCAGGGCACAAAACAAGTTGGAAAAGTGTGGAGACAGAATCTGTTTGGACAAAGAGAGTCTAGCCTGCACACTAGGCCTGCGGAAGGATCATCGCCCAGACTGTGCTAAGCCATACGGAGTCTGCGACTAAAGGAAATACCTGCATGATCATGCATTGTTTGTTTGAAATTTTGATATTTTGTTCATCATTGATTCTTTTGCATTAACTTTAATTTTGAAATATAGCATTATAATATTATTTATTTTGATTTCTGAGTTTTTTTGGTGACCCTTAAATTTTGCAATCAAGTTCACTGTCTCACTCTCAAAATCTGAATCTCAGCCCAGGTAATTATAATCAACATCCTGCATTTTGGTTTTTTGATGATTACCCATAAAATTTTACTATATGCTTTGTTTTATGTTTCTTTCGTAAGTCTATTGTGAATGATTGTTTTAAAACCTAAGTCCTGAAAAACTGTGTGCAGACCTGATCTATTTTATGATAGAAAATCTGAGGAGTTCCCCTGTTTTGAGATAAGCAAGATTATGTACATTTGTAAACTTCTTCTGCCAGAA
The DNA here is from genome assembly GCA_963574885.1 of Lepilemur ruficaudatus. Classification (NCBI taxonomy): domain Eukaryota; kingdom Metazoa; phylum Chordata; class Mammalia; order Primates; family Lepilemuridae; genus Lepilemur; species Lepilemur ruficaudatus. The sequence continues at coordinate 95,119 of CAUYRT010071508.1, forward strand.
TGCTTGTTTTTGATCCCATGGATGATCTGACTTCTACAGATAAACTCACACTTGAATTAAAGCTGCTGTAACTAAATTATCAGTAGCAGTTTGTTCTATGACTTCTCTGTCCCTGGAACCCACTAGACTATAAGATTTACAAGGGCAGGGGTAGTGGTTTGTTGTTGGTGTTGTTTACCGTAGCAACAAATATTGGTTGAATAAAATGAATGAATTATACATTTTAAAGTATATTTAATTGAAGTTTCTTGAATATGGCCTTATTTGATTACAACCTAATTAAGGAGGCCTTCCAACATGAAAAGTTTCCCCAGCCCTTCCCTAGGGGGTGACCTGGGGCAGTTTCAGAAGCAAAGGAAAAGATATTGGAGCCAAAAGATGGTGAAGGGGAGGGGAAAAGAGACAGGAAGCACCTCTGCCTTTCTCAAGCTAAGTTGCAAAGCTAAGTTGCAGACCAAGAACAGGTTGCACATGTTTACGTTTAATTTTAATATCCAGGAATGGCACAGTTGCTCATAATGCTACATGTGACATCTCAATTTTTTATTTTCCATTGATGATTTTTGCAATATAATGTTATGCTTGTCCACATTAACGAATGTGACAATCTGTCCGTTCTAAGATGGGTATAAAAATATTTTGACCCATATTCATCCTTAAATGAACTTATTAAAAAGCTCTTGATAGTCCTCAGATATTCACGTCAGGGACAACTGATTTTAATTTGTTGTTTTGAAGTCTCCTCAGAACATTCATTAAGGAAGAGAGGGGCTACAAGAATTCATACATCAAGGGTTGTGTGCGTGACAAGTTTCTTGAAGAAGACGTAAGTACTGTGTGATTCTTAAAAACACGTCGTCCCAGGTGACTGCAGTTTGCTTACATTTGGAAAAAAATTGTGTGTATTTAAAATTATGTTGGAATCTTTAATTTGCCTGGACATAAAGTTAGAAATGTACAGGCTGTAGAAAATAGAAAAAAAAAACACACTTTAAAATGTAATGTTTATCATTTTAAAGAAAAAAAGGATATCCAATTTAATATAAATGAAAATATCTGTGCTGTGGTGAGACTGCTGATTAATCCCATTATCTGGTCAGTAGTAGAAAGAGAATCATGATGAGAAATGTATGAGTTACAGTTTTCAGCAGATTTTTAGTTGTACTGCATCTTTGCCGAAAAACATTAAATAAAAAGTTGTGCTGCTTACTTTGAAGTTTTTAAAAATAGATCCATTATAAATGGTGCTGTGGCCTGTAAGCTTCGTATTGCATCCAGTGCCTCTTCCCATTTCCCTAATTTAGGATCTTGTGATTTCCTAAAAGCTGCTGCAAATTCCCAATCCTGAACATTAACTGGCTCTCCCGCCTCCTTCTTTCTCTGCTTCCAGCTGTTATGGGCTGAACTGTGCCCCCCCCCCATAAAAGATGCTGAAGTCCTAACCCAGGGGTGGGAAACCTTTTCATGTTGGAAGCCACTTTAATTTAGCTGTAGTCAAATAAGGCCATATTCAAGAAAATATAAGTAGATTATACTTAAAAATATACATTATTTGGTAAAAATCTAACTACTATGTACTCAGTAATTTCAAAAAGTGAAAACTATTTGTTAATTTTAAAGTTAACTAACCTTTTAATGACTTTATTGTGTCTGGTTTTTGTTGGAAAGCAATTGAATATTTGGTTGCAGCATGGAGGT